>JAANQP010000254.1:0-41204 GCA_011320165.1 Fusarium protoensiforme | reverse complement strand
GGACAAAGTGGCCGTTGGCCGGGACAGGGGGTGGGGGCTGCGGCCGGGGAACGGCACCGTCAAAGTGCTTGCGGGAGCCGGAACTACCGCTCTTGCGGCTTCGTCCGCTCCGGCTGCTGCGGCCGCTGCTGCTGCTGCTGCCGCTACCACCTCCGTAGTAGTTGCCGCTGTGGGGGCTGGCCACCCAGTAGAGCTGGGTGTCGGGCTCGCTCCAATAGGAACGGGAAGAGCCTCCGGAGCGGGTGGACCGGTCGTCACGGATGTCCCGCGTCTTTCTCTTGACGGCGGTGGCCCCGGACGGTGCGCCAGCAGCCCAGGAGAGGAACCGGATAGACAGGGGTTGCTTCTTGGGAAGCTTGGTATAAGTGACGCTGTACTGGGAAGAGGTGGAGCTGAAGCGGTCATCCGAGTAGACGGACGAGGCACCACCGGAATAGGACTTGGGCGACATGGCTGAATAGGGCAAACGGGAAGTTCAAGATCAGAGTGAGGCGGGGAGTGGCGGAGGAGTTTTCCTTGGATATGCAGTTGATGATGTGCAGTTCACGAACTGGAGGGTTCGTGCCTATGGAGTTTGTAGAGGCAGATCCCCAGAAAGGCGTGGCAACAAATTGACTATGATGGATGGGGTTCCCTTGTTAGGGGGCACAATGATCGACAGGCAAAAAGCTGGAGAAGAAAGGTGAGGCATACAAGAAGGTGTCGGAAGCACGAGGATACGGGGCGAAGTTATAGTCCACGGGGTCCCCCCCTAGACTCACAAAAGCTCAGCCGGGCGAAGCGAGTCCGCGGCTGCCAGGAGTGAAAAGCGTCCATATGCTGCGGGCGGCGAGAAAAGAGGCAGCTGCGTTATTGTCTTTGATGTTGCACATTGCTACTGCAGGCTCTCCTCTTACAGGAGAAGCTAAAAGAAGAAGAAAAGGAGAAAGGACAAGGGTGGGTTGGAAGCAAGTGGGTGTGTTCAGCCGTCCTGCAGGCTCTGGGGCGTACAATAGAGCCCCGGCGGGACAATACGACACGGCCCCCCAAGAGGAGGCACGTCATGTACCTCGCCGGTATTCCCATGGGACTCAGCTGCCAATGGATCTCGGTGTCGGTGAGATGGAGAAACGTATGGCGAGGCTCTGCGAATGGAGCGACGAGGAAGAGGGGAGGGGGGTGCGTCCCCCCCGATGCCGTGCGAGCTGGGGGGCGATCGTGCGCCACAGTCCGCCTTGTCTTTGGGAAGAGGGGTAAACATGAGAGGTGATAGATGATGGCGGCTCGAGAATTTTTTTGAGGGTGTGAGAGGTGCAAATCTCGAGGACGAGTGGTTTGAGGTGAAGCGGACGGCGCAATGTGGTGATGAGATGTGATGAGCATGGTTCGCCGGCATATTGCATCGAGATACAGTATTTGGTCTGGCAGCCAGGAACTACAGTAGACGGTCTGGACACACAACTCAATTGGCCATGAAACTCCAGGTCGAGAAAACTCTAGACCTGGGGTAGAGAGAGGAGTGGACAGGAGCACCGGGGCAGTGAAACCTTGGCCGATACAAGGCCCGTCAGAGACACCACCAAGACGGGCGGCCCGAGATAAGCACAGCGGGAAGTCATTCTAGCTCGCTCAGTGGAGAAAGAACATGACAAAGGGGACGAGACGAAATGCAGGTGAGAGAGAGGAACGCATGCGAACCAGGCAAAAAAGCTACGCCCGGGGAGAGCGCCCGGGGGACGGGGGGGACGCGCCCGGGTCCACGTAGCTGGCTTGCCTTCTATGCAGAATATCCATGATAAATGAGGCTGCACGAGCTGTCACACAGTAAGAAATACATTTGACCCTTTCTCTCTCTCCCTCCCCGCGTGGTCTGGGTGAGATGCGGGCGTCGTTTCGGTCAGAGTACAGTAGCCGATGGACGATTGGACAAGAGGGTACCGGGGGGGTTGCTCAGCTGCAGGCGTCCGAAGAGGACTTTGGTTCGCTGACAAGAGTGGACTATGAGGTGATGGGCTTTTCTGGCCTGGGTGGTGGTGGTCGTGGACTGATGAATTGTTGCAAGAATAAGCGCGGTTGACTGACTCGACTAACCCTGTGCTGCGCTGCGCTGCGCTGCGCTGCAACGGCTCAACGAGGTCAAAGTGTAAGAAGGGTTGATGGAAGACAGAAAGGTCCTCCAAGATAGGGCTGACGGGTCAGGGATGGAGGCTCGGGAGGTGCATCTGGCGGCCTCTTGTATAGGTGTGAACCTTGCCAAGGGTTGAGACTATTGTCGAAAGTTTAGGGTAGTTGCTCTCTCCATCGCCAAGTCATGAATCTTGACACATCCACCAACTCGCAGTTGGCCAGTTCCTCTCAAGCTGATCCTCACTCGTCCCTCTCAAGTTCCAAGCCGGGCCTCGACCTTAAGTCTCTTTACCAACAAATGCGAGTGCTCGAGTATTTCTCACATATGCCCTCAGGCACGAGGACAACCCGAATATCGGGGTTGCCTCATGGTTGGTTGGCCAGCTGGCTGCAGGCCGGCAGTTGAAACGGACCAGCACATGGCCCATTCGAAAAAAGCAGGGCGAACGGTTTTTTTCTTTAATTGCGGCAGCTTCACTTTCGAGTCCTCCTGGTGTGGTCGATTATAAGATGGCCAGACCTGCAATAGAATGATAGCCAAAGGTATTCGCTGCACGGAGGACCTCTACACCATCTTTCATTGACAACACATGCATACAAGTCGTCCAACGCCGACTGCATCTTGGTCAAACCAAGGCTGCAATTCTGCTTGGGTGTTCCGTCTCTCAAGGGGAAGGGGGACGGCGGCACCCCAGACGATTTGACTACCCATCTGCGCGCCCGTGTTCCCCCTTCCCGTGTCCTGGCTACCCGCGTCCGACGTCTCCGACGCCTGGACCTGAGCAGTGGTTGCACCAGAGACTGGAAGGGGAGAGGTGAGTTCACTGCATAACGTCCGACTAATCGGAGAGGACAGTCGGCTCAGGGAGCCATGTGAGTGACACGTCCATGAAGAAAAAACTGATGTTGTCACGGAGTCCTACCCTGATCCCTTCAGATGGTGATTGGGACTCTGGATGAGCACGCTCGGATCTGGGATTGGAAGAGTCGGAATGCTGGGTAACATGTGGACCAGATGCGGACCCGGCCTCTCTCCCGCCCGTTAGTTAGGTGAGAGAATATCCCTCCCCCGAGTGATGATCCGAAGGACGGCGTTTACTGGAGCACGCCGTGGCCCGGCCCATTGGTCGTCAGGCCCGGTCGGTCGGGATCGTCGTCTCTCGCTCTGCGAACCCTCCCGGTCCCAAGGGGGATGATGGATGAGTGCATCAAGGAATGTGATGGAAGGGAGGAATGGTTCATGAGTTTGCAGAGTTGATCGGCAAAGTGGGCAGCGCAGCGTGAAACAAGATGGAGCCTGTGAGATGAGATGTGCTCGTCACTGGAGGAAATATCTTGAGCCGTATAAAACGCCGCGAGATCAAGCCGGGCGCTGTCCCGTAGTTTCAGACTAGAAAAAGCCACTATACACGCTGCCTTTCTGCGACGTGAATTTTTCCAACACTTTGGGCTTCAATCTGCTGATGAGGCCATTGCCAAACAGCACAGCACGCGACAAAACAGTCAAGAGGGCAAATCGTAAAACGTTTCTCCCGTGGAAAACCCGGCGCACCCAAGCTTCCACGTTCTTGGCCCTGGGGCGACTGACGGGTGGGGTTTGGTTGCCAAGCTGAAGGCGAGGCATGGCATGGCATGACGCTGAGATTGGTGATTGATGGCGAGAAGGCTTGCTTGATGGTTGCCGACATCCGATTGTCGAGAGATGGTGCAGCGACAGCGCATTCATCCATTCAAAATACGAAGTCGGGGAGGGGCCGTATTTATTGATGCGCATCCCCTCCCGTATTGAAACGGAACAGCAAGGGAAAAAACACACACACACACAAACTGAAAATAGAGTCTCGCAAAAAAAAGTCTCCATCGCAATGACGCAGGAATGAAACCTCGCCGGTCCCGCTCAAGGTTCAGTGCACGCTGAGAAAGAAAAACACCGGCGCTGAAACCTCTGGCCCGAGAGAGGGAGAGCACGCAGCAGCTGGGCTCCATGGAAACAGGCAATGGAGTCGAGGTGCCCCGCCAATCATGTCGTCGGGGTCCGCATGCTCCGCAGGGCCAAACCTGGAAATACGTGCATCGACTCCTCGGATGTCCCGACTCGACTCGCGAGGGAAAGTGGCATCAATTGCTGCGACGGGTGTAGATTCTTTGTTGCATTATCGCACGATGGCATGTATAACGTCCTTCTTGGCCTGAATCTTGCAAAGAAATGGTTCTTGTCCTTTGCTTCACCCTTTCGTAGTGGCCCCCCCTGCCGGCTCAAACTCAGGTCCAAGCAAGAATAGAAAAAACCTTGGGGCCAGCCCTAAGCCTTGTTCAGTCTAGTCCCCTTTTGGGTCCTTTCCCCTTTCACGAACCTGGCCTGACTGGCGTTTAACTGGGGCAGTCGCGCTGGAGCGAGCGCGCTGGGGCCCAGATTCCCTCCCTCACGACAGGCCCAGTGCCCCAGTGTTGTGGTGTGGCTCCTTCCCATCTCCCGTTGGCCTGCTCTCCCTCCTGCGTCCCGCCTGGCTCCTTCCGCTGGCCACTCAGTCGCTCCGTCTCTCCCTCTTGAAACCCGCTTCGCTTTCTTGGCTTTTTGCAGTCTGTCCATCCCATCGATCCATTCAATCCATCTCAACTCCAACTGGGCAGCCCGACAATCATCATCACCATCGTCAAACCCTCATCATCGACATCCGACTCCAAGAGCCCCGTCCTCCTCCTACCACCGACACGTCGCTCCTGCTCTCCTCGACCGCCTCCCTTCGCCATTGACCCGCCGCCCGACCGCCGACTCCCTTGAACCCCCTGGCAACACGACCGACGTCGACTTCAACGCCCAACGACGGACCATTCCTAGGGTACGCCCTCGTCGGCGTCTCTGGCCTCCAGCCGTGGCATCCCTTTCCACCACGCCATGGATCCCCCCAACGGCAAGGGCTCTAGCACCTCGCGTCCGTCTTCCGCCAGGCGCTCGCGTTCGTTGAGGTTGTCCACTGGCAGTGGTGCTACCGACGATGACTACGACCTCAGCGCCATGATGGTGGCCGACGGCTTCCGACCCTCCGAGAATGCCGCCGCGTCCTCTACTCAACCTTCCTCGAATCCTCGTACCGACCCGTCACTACCATCCGGGGCTTCCTCTCTGTCAACACCCCCTATAGAATCTCCCCAGCCGCCAGATGCCGCAGCCTCGTCTCCTGAGATAACACCCGCCATCCGAAACCGTCCTTCTAGTATCTCAAAGCCGCCCCGGGCCCACGACTCTCTTGCTCTCCGGAATGAAGGTTCATCGGCCGCTGGCCGGTCTCATGTGCGCAACGTTCCGAGCTTGTCCTCCGACTCCCCCGTCATACGCGCGGAAAGCCCCTACACAGGTCCTTCTGGTCCGTCACACCCTTACCAGATGTATCCCCAACGGACCCTGAGCGTAGCTACCACTTCGACCACTGCCGCCGCGGCCATTCCGGAAGACCGTTCTTACGGGGGTCCTCGTGGCCCTACTCATCCCTATGCTCTCTACACTCAGAATACAACCTCGACGGAAACGGCTACCCCTGCAATTCCCGTGGGATTCAATGGGATGGGCGCAGGATATCAGCGGCAAATTGGTCCTGATGGGGAGGAGGCGGGTGATTTGGTCGGCCCATTGGGGCATATGGAGGAATTGCCGCCATATACGAGATATCCGGATGCTGCTTACGTCCCTAAGCCTGAGACCCAGACGCCCACCACCGAACCTTCATCTCCAGACAGAGACATTCCCGGAGCAGGTGGGATTGGCATAGCGACTCGCGACCCTGAGTTTTCCTCAACCGACGACGATCTGGCTCTACCGAGGACACGCCCCTCGGTCAGGAGTAATACATCCGAGACCAGCCATCACGACATCAACACTGCTGCTGTTGAGGTTGCCGAGAAACCTGCAGTCAACAAATGGCAACGACGTGCCAAGAAGAAGCTTTGGGGGATTGTGCCGTACTGGGCTATTTGCTTGATGACGGTAGGCCTAGTCGTGATGGGCATCATCATGGGTGCTGTTATTGGGACAATTTTCTCCCGAAATGGGCGTCCCGGTGGTCCTCCGCCCCCTGAAAAGTAAGTTCATCTTGAATATGTTGCCGAATTAGCCCTGACATTGGTCTTAGTGCGCAAACCTCATCCCCATCAACAACATCGTATGAGCCCGAGACTCTCACAGCGATTCCAACCGACCTGCCTCCCATGTCCACGGGTCACTATGCGCTCCCAAATGTCGAGCCAAAGCGGACGACTACGTCGTGTTTTAACAATTCTGATCAGGCTTCAGCTTGGACATGCAAGACCTACTTCCCCTTATGGTCGATCCAGGTCAAGGAGATCTCAACTCCTGACTCCCAGACATCCTACAAGCTAATACTGACACCGAAGGAGGGCTCCCCAGACTTCCCTTGGGGCATTCAGCCTCCCGATAATCTTCCGCCACAACTTATGGTCTTGGTCAACGATACATCCCAAAGCGACTATGGTCCTGCGTGGTGGGTCAAGACAACATACAACAAGACTGTCATTGTTCCCGAGAAGGAATTTCCCCAAATTGGCAAACGTAAGAGAGGATGGGACGATGATGACGACGACGACGACGACGACAAAGACGACGACAAGTACATCTACCGCCCGTATCCACATCGATTCAAGAAGCAGCCTATTCACGCCATGGTGGGCGAGAAGCCGTGGATCTGTACTTGGCCGAACACTGCTCTCGAAGTTTTCATCTATCCCAACGAGGGTGCGAAAGTCCCATCATACACTCCGTCCTCTACCACCAGCTATGGCTCTGCTACTACAACAGCTACCTCTTACGACCCTTACGCGACCGAGTTTGGCAAGGCCCTACAGTACTACCCCAAAGTCTTCAAGATGCTAGAGCGTCGCCTTCCCGTGAATGAAAAGTCTGTGGCGAGCTGTCAACAGGTTGAGGTGGCCGAGGATGGCGAGTGCAAAACGCTCGAGGGCAGCCGCCAAGTCATTATTGAAGAGATTGACTCGGGAGATTCGGTCAAGTTATTTTCGGCACGGTCAGATGCTGAGTCAAAACGGGAGATTTTTGGAGGACTGACTGAACGTGGATCGATCGAATTTGCCGATTGCAGTTGTCTATGGATGTCGAATTAAGAAACTGGTCCGATATGTACAAATTGGGTTCGGGCTATTGGGGCAAGGCTCACGGGCAGCCTTGCCGGAGGGGACCATGAGTTATGGATAACGATCCCCTATTCCTTGTTGAGTGGCAAGGCGGTACACAGGCAAGAGTCGGTTGGCTGGTTGGTTGGGTTGGCGTCGACGCGATCTTCTACGGCAATTGCGTTTGGATCGCCGGAATTTTCTGTCATTACTTTGAGAGCACATTAGGGGAGGAGGAGCGGGAATTATATTGTGCAACGCATCTTGGCTCGGAATATGGACTGGACATGGGATACGGATATATGGAGTTACAGGAGTGACTGCACGCGTGCGAAAAGAAATGTTATCTACCTAGTTATCATATTGATCTTGGCTAGTTGTGAATAATGACGGCTTGTCACAGCCTCTTGGGTTTTGTATCGGAATACTAGTTCTATCGTGACAAGCTCGTATAGGAGTGACATGTTGACTATGTGTCGTGTCTTGTACTGTTAACAACGGGATGAAAAATACCACATGGGGAATTATATGTGAACAAGACAGGGGATATAGATGTACATTGCACCGTCTGTGTCTTTGGTCCTACTCCTCCTCTTCCATCCTTGTGAGATCTGCCGCGACGTGCCTTGTCCTCTCGACATGCTCGTCCATGTAGACCGGAGCCAAAGTATCCTAGTACGATGTCCGACTAAGGTGCTGAGCACAAGACTTTTCGGGTGTGGGCACCTCCCACAACGATCCCGTTGGCCATGCCGTAACCTCCCACCGGGACGTGACCTCGTCTTGATGCGGGTTGCTCAGGCCCGTCATCAGGTCTTGGGACAAGTCCTGCTGCGGTAGAGCGTGTTGGAAAGATGTCGCTTCACGGATACGAGGGTGAAGCCGTCACTGCGTGGCTTTTGGTGCTTCCGTCTCGTTCTCGGGGGTCTCGCGAATCTCGTTGTCGACAATGTCCTTTCTCCCGTCGCGGAAATCCCGCATCAGGGAGAGGAAGACCGAGTTCTTCCACTTCTCGCCGTCCTCGTGCTGGACCGACTCGAGCAGTCGCTCGGCGGCGTCAGCAACGTCCGACTTTGTCTTGGCAGCTTCCACGGGCTCTTCTGTTATAGCCTCTTCCACCACGGGCTCCTGGGTCTCCAGGGATAGGTTGGCGATGCTTGGTGGCTCCAGGACTGGTGTCTGTTCCCTGGTCTCGGCAGCTGCTGATTCCTGCTTTGATGCTGCTTCGGCTTCGGCGAGTGCTGCGTCATTGAGCTCGAGTTCGCGAGCCATCTGGTCCATCATGGCGTCCACCTGCTCCATGTTGCCTCCAGCGTTGCTCGCCATCCACTTGGACACCTCGTCGTCAAAGTCAGCCTCCGCGGCAGGTCGTTGGGCCGTCGCTGCGTTGGCCCCCATGACGGCACCGTTAGCCTGGCCATAGAACGGTGCGAAGCCAGCGTTTTGCCGCGCAAAGGCTGCTTGGAAGTTCATTTGAGGAGTAGGTTGGTGGAGGGCCATCTGAGGCGCAGCCTGGGGGAAGCCGTTCTGGAGAGGTTGCTGCTGGTGCTGGTTCGCGAAGCGGTTGAAGTCGGCTGCCCAGTTACTCGTGTCTACGCCAGGAGATTGAAAATGCGAGGGTTGCGCTGGATGAAACCCTTGAGGATGTGCTTGCTCCAACATGGCAGCTTGCGCTGCTAACCTCCCAGCGGCATGATGGTGAGGGACCCCGGGTAGAGTAGAAGGGCCATCCATGAATGTGCTGAAGCCGTCTGGCCCTTGCATAGGCTGTGGTGCAGATCTGAATGCCTAGAGACGGGTTAAGCAATGACACGGGACGGAAGACGGGCTGGGCTTACATTGGAACCCTGAGGACCGCTATTGACGAGCCGGTCTTGATGATGGCTGACGTCTCGGGCATGGTGATCGACGAGGCGCTTAAAGGGAGTGCCGCCACTACATGAAGCGTCCGCCATGGTTTGTGGTTTATGGGATGAGATGAGAGTGAAGATGTTGTCTAGTGGGTGATGTCAGTGCCGACGTACCTCGGCGAAGGAGGCAATGGCGGGGATAGAGTTGACTAATGGATCTCGAGATGGAAGCAGTCTGTGTATAAGATGAATGGTAGTAAAGAGCCGATACGAAGGTGATATAGAGCAGCAAGGATGTACAGATAGAGGCGCTGTAGATGAATAATGCAAAAGACAACAGATCAAGTCCGATGGCTCGTGATCGCTCCGCTCTACCGTCCGGGGAAGCCTGCGCCGAGGCACCCCTAGGCTCGGTACGTACCTCGCCGCGGGCTCCGTGAGGTGCCGGGGACTAATGCGGCAGGTGGGGTTCCACAGCTCATCCAGTCATGCCTAGACTCACGTGACGTCGAGCGGCGGGCCAACCTGTCACCACCGCCACGCCGCAACCAGGTACCTAGCTCTAGGTCATGGGCGGTATCGTGTCCTCTGTTAGCCAACTCCCTTAATTCATCATCCATTCATTCCCCTTGCGCTGTACTTCTGGCGCAAACCTTAGCAACATGGTATGTTTATAGCTTCACGAAGCCTTCCAGGTTCTCATTAGCACATGGGACGAGCTAACTGTTGACCCCCTTTAGGCGGCGCAAGTAATCTCCAACTCTGGTCATGAGGACATGATTGTACGTTCCCTTGATCAGCCAGCAGCTAGCTACCTAGGCAATGCATCGCTGCACCTCCAACCCGATCATACAACATGCCCGCTGACAGCTTCTCCAGCATGATGCTGTCCTCGACTACTACGGCCGCAAGCTAGCAACCTGCTCCAGCGACAAGACCATCAAGATCTTTGAAATCGAGGGCGAGACCCAGCGCCTACTGGAGACCCTCAAGGGGTGAGTGCGAGAGGCTTGGTGGGGAGGTACACGGACAAGAGGAGCTGACCTGGAGGGACACAGACATGAGGGCGCCGTCTGGTGCGTCGCTTGGGCGCATCCCAAGTACGGCAACATCCTGGCGTCGGCTGGCTACGACGGCAAGGTGTTTATCTGGAAGGAGCAGGGCGGACAGAACAGCTCGTGGCAGCGCATCTACGACTTTCCCCTACACAAGGCCTCGGTCAACATCGTGTCGTGGTCCCCCCACGAGGCCGGCTGCCTCTTGGCCTGCGCCTCGTCCGACGGCAACGTGAGCGTCCTCGAGTTCAAGGACAACAGCATCGACCACACCACTTTCGCCGCCCACGGCCTCGGCGTCAACTCTGTCTCGTGGGCACCCGCCACCACCCCCGGCAGCATCGTTAGCAGCGCTCCCGGTCCTGCTGCTACTGGTAACCGGCGATTCGTCACGGGCGGCTGCGACAACGTCCTCAAGATCTGGGCCTTCGACCCTGCCTCTCAGTCCTACAAGCAGGAGTGTGAGTCGTTGGTTGGACACGGCGACTGGGTCCGCGACGTGGCCTGGTCCCCCACGGTGCTGCAAAAGTCGTACATCGCCTCGGCCTCGCAGGACAAGACGGTCCGGATCTGGACCTCGGACCCCTCGAATCCGACGCAGTGGGACTCCAAGGTGCTCAACTTTGAGGCGGCCGTGTGGCGCGTCAGCTGGTCCCTGAGCGGCAACGTGCTGGCCGTCAGCGGTCAGGACAACAAGGTGTCGCTGTGGAAGGAGAACCTCCGAGGAGAGTGGGAGTGTGTCAAGTCGATTGAGGAATAGAGAGACGAGAAATGGATGGGGGGAGAGCAAGGCGTTCAAGGCAAAACAAAAAAAGGGTGACTATCTTGCTATCATCTCTTTAACGGAACGCCAAGTGACCATGTGTGAGGGCCTTTACGAGTGTTTAAGACAAAGACGTGTTCCCCCTGATTTGTATGGAGGGGGAAACGTTGTAAGGTGATATATATCATATCACCCCTTTTTTAGTAGGGAAAGCATGCCATGACCATAGTAATAGAGCTGGAAACTTTGAATAATGCCATTGTCCCGTGGTATATGTGTGTGTGTTTGAACTAACTTGGTTCTTCCTTGTACGCCTCAACTCCCAGCAAAAGATGTTTCACGCACGCTTAAACCTGCGTCAAATCGTGTTTTAGCGAACGAACCCAATTCATACCCATCCATCAATCATCAGTCGTCAAATCATGCAAGAAAGAAACCCATGATGACAGCAACGAGCGTCACCACCACGGCCCATGAGCTCGGGCGCATGAACTGGGAAGCAGCGCTGTCATCGTCATCACCACCGCTCTCCCCACGGTCATCGTCGTCATTGTCGCTGTTCTCACTGCTGTCCTGGGCCAGGACAAAGATCTCACCGGTGCTGTCGGAGCTGAACCACAGGCGACCCTCCGAGTCCCATGCCAGGCCCACGGGGCGGAAGCAGTCGTCTGGACAGTTGGAGAGGTCCGGGTTGCTGATGATGGTCGTCGTGGCGTTTGTGCTGTTGGAGGGCGACGTTGGGCGGCCGTCCTTGAAGGCTACAGAGGAGATTTCGTAGCCCACGGGTTCATCACGGTTCCCTAGGCTGATGTGAGTTGATGGTCATGTATGGTGAGAGAAGATTGGACTTACAGCTACCGTGGAACGAGACATAAGCCTTTGTACCGTTTCCGTCAAACTTGATATCAAGAGGTGCTGTATGGGCCTGGAAAGCAAGCACCGGAGGCACATATTCAGTGTTGCACTCTTCATCACTAGGCGTTGACTGTCCAGCCCTTCGGTCAGCCGGGAACTGATCACCTGTCTCGAGATCCCCAAGGCTGGGGAAGTCCTCGGTGGACCAGATGGTGTAGCACAGGGGATATCCGTAGTTGCCGCCCTGATCCTCACGGGATCCGTTGAGGAAGCCGTGAAAGTTGAGCTCCTCGGCTGGGTTGTCGGCGTGAATGTCACGGCCCTTGCGGCTGAGGTTGTCGACCGAGTTCTCGACCGAGTACACGCCTCCCGTCTCGGGATGCTCCGCCACGCCGACAGAATTGCGAAGACCCCAGCCGAGCAGGTCGCCGTCGAGATAATCATACGGCCTGGCCCTTTCACCCAGAGCCGAGACGTTGAAGGCTCGCAGCTGCGAGTGGCCCGTGGAACGGTCCTCGGCCTCCACGTCGTCGTTGGAGGCGCTGCCGCGGGAGACGACGAGCACGCCGGGGTGCTTCTCTGAGAGGAGGAGGGTGCGCGAGGTGTGGCCCCTGTTGGTCATGTTCGCGACGAGGGTGCGGGCGGACGAGGCGCTGAGGCGGACGGCCGAAGGGTCGTAGGACCATGAGTAAACCTCGTCGTCAGTGGAGGCGTAGAGGGTGCGGCCATCCTTGGAGAGGGCGATGCCATGGTTGAGCTTGGATGTTTGTCAGTCAAGGAGCTTTATTGGGTACAAGTGAATTACATCTTCATTCTCTAGAAGCACCGTCTTCTTGCGAACCCGCAGACAAGTCCGTCCTTGGTCCTCAAGCTCCAGATGCACCAGACCTACACCGGTGTCGACGACAATGAGGGCGCCCTCGGTGTCAAAGAGGATGCCGCGGGGACGGGAGAGCTCAGAGGCGACGAGACGATAAGACCAGCCATCGGCGGCGACAGGAGCCGGGTACGAGGTCTTGAGGCTATTGATCTTGCATTGACTCGAGGACTGGGCAGAGGCGAGGGAGATGCAGAGGAGGAGTGATGTCAGGATGCGGGGGAGGGAGAGCAGCATCATGACGGTGAGGGACAATGATGCTGCAGAGTAGGGAAGGGACTATGAAAGTAGAGGGAAATGCTGGAGTATAGATTGAATACTAGAATGTCATCGTGAGAGATGTCGAGTATATGAAACAGAACAGAAAAGTAGGATGCATGTCATTGGCAGCGCGAGATTCACCCTCTTTGAGGTCCTGTTTCTTGTTTGTCGCGTGCACGCCAAGACCCTCCCTCCCCAGCCAACGCATCACATCACTAGGTAGACGGCAGTTTGATCACATGCCCATGTTTTTCTCTTGGCTTTTTTTTCTTCCTTGTGTTGAATGAGGCAGTGCACGGCCACCACTGGGTTTGGTATTTGCTATACGAGACCGACGACGACGTATTCGCTAGTTTGCTTGTACACACAAGTTATTGTACGAGTGAGATTGTTGGGTGGTTACCTAGGTAGGTATGTTGTCGGATGACGGCTTCGCTCCTTCCCCGCAAGTCAAAACTCACAGATGCCGTCTGCCGTGCCGTTGCCGGCCGATGATCCGGGGCATCGAATATTGCATAATCCATTGTTGCCATTGTTTGGGAAGGAACTGAATAGCTTCAGCAAACACTCCAAGGAATTCATTCTTCTTCTTCTTCATCAATCGTCAAATACCTCATCGGCACTCACAAGAGCCACCTTTCTTGGCACACATACCAATCACCATACGGCCCCTGCTTTCGAAATGCACGTCAGCCACTGACATCAACGGGATGGACCCTGACTGTCGTATTAAACTAGGTATCGTATCGTTCCAAGACACCGCTTATTATCTTTTGTTGCTATTTCCAGCTTTCATGACTCGTTGCGCTGCCTCGAGTTCTCGCCTACCACCAAGACACTCCAGTCCTTTTGCACCGAGATGGCAGCGGCTCTCGATTCATTGTCCGTCTCGTTGCTTGTCCGTGAGGCGTTGATCTCAACCTTGCTCTTGCCTTGACGTCCAGAGATGTCGTCAATCATTTGGAACCCGTCTTCGTCGCTGTCAATCTTTGATAGACAGGCCAGTTTGGAAAAGATGCCTCCTCCCTTCTTGCGAGGTCGTGATCCCTCTGTTCGAGACAGCGGGTAACTGCTGCTGTTTCCTGTTGGTCCGCTAGGCTCACTCGTACCACGTCCTGTCGAGAACAGTCGACTCAGCCCAATGACTTGGAGGAGTGGACGCATGCTCGGCAGACAGGCGCAGACGAGTCCAATGTTGATCTCGACCGTCGACCACAGCATAAAGTCCCTCAGGTTATACGTGACATTTCTGTCGTCGGTTCGGATCGACATGACAATGGTCAGCCGGATGATGGACACGATGCAGATGAAGAAGCCGAGCGTAAACATGCCCGCCAGGATCAGCCGTCGTCCGAGGGGGATGTTGAGTCGAAAGACCGAGGGGAGAGGCATACCCACGAGGACAAAGTCGATGATGACGTTGGGGAGGGAGCCTCCGAGGTAGACGGGCTTCTGTTCCATGCATTTTCCATGCTCGATCAGGATGTTCCACTGCTTCTCGACGGGGTTACACGAAAACGTCGCGACAAGGACCTGACATGTTAGCAGCTGAGGAAAGTCAGGGGTGTGTGCATGCATCTTACCAGAACCACCATCCAGATGACGACAGAACTAAAGAGGATCGCGATTGGCACGCGTGCCGTGATGGAGAATAGTTTCCAGTACAGAGCGAGGATTGTCAACTTGATGAAGGCGATGGCGAAGACGTAGGTCAAGGATGCCACAAAGAGATATTGAAGAAAGCCGACAACTTGTTCCATGGTGACATCGGTACCAACATGACGACCAAGATATGGCCGCATTCCTATCAAAGGGCAATGAGTCGGTTGCCCTGAAGGTCTGGGAGGGAGGACACTTACCAATCATGGCGATGTAGAAAAACACATTGGCAAACACCAGAGTCACGACCGAGAGGGCATCGTCAAGCCCCAACCGTGCCAACCCTCCCGTCTTTTTCCTGCACCAGATCTTTAGAGGAACGATCAGCATGGCCATGACATAGGTCGCTATCGCCGCGCCATCCAGGCGGGCTCGATAGCTGTCAAGGCTCTCTGCCATTTGCTTTTGAAGATCTGATGGATGATCCGATCTGACAGGTTACCAACAACAACAGCAACAACAATGCATTCCCAAGGACAGGGAACTGGGAGGGAAGGTCAAAACTCTGCATTTAACGTGACCCGGCAGGATGTAAGAGAGGGTTCCTTGACCTTGACCTTGACCCAGCTGAGCTACACTATGGAGGGCGTTCCCCATGGTCCATGAAACTAGGAGCACACTCTCATCGTCAGCCGCAGAAGCCAATATTGGCTCGGCTACAAGACCATTCCAGATCGATACATGTTCTTGATTCGGCTCGGAAACCAAGACATGCAGGAGAAGGATTACATATCCACACAGCAGCTGGTGTGCCGTGCCGCGCTTGCCAGGATTCGACTGCTCGGTCGTAGATCCGCTGTCGATATCTTGGAGCAGGGGGTGTAGGTGGACTCTGGAGTTGAGCAGGGAACTAGGGTCTTCCCGCCAAGTCCTACCCGTGCCATTTCCAGTCACACCCTTTCCTCAGCATCTGATTCGCCGGGGAACCCGGGACGGGAGAGTTTTAGATCGAGGCCAAATCCTAGTCCTCTTGGCGTTGATGCAGATTCAGACCGGTCAAGTTAACCAACAATTAACCTCCAGGGCTTTGAGGACAACTCGCAAACCCGCGCGAATAGAAACCCACGCATGACAAAAGGGCTGAACTTGGGGTGTCTTTTTTCATTTCCAGAATATCTTGATCGCTACGTGTCGATCGTGATGATGGTGCTGTCCGTCTCTGCAGACTCGCAACTCCACGCCCCCATCAAGAACCAACCAATTTCTCACCTTAACCCATGACATGCATAAGCATCAGCTCGCAAAACTCCAGAACTCGGTCCAGACCAACTCTTCTCAGCTCAGGGATGATTCCTGTTGCTGATGGATGACGATGGATGGGTCACCCCCTCACCAAGCCACTACTGTAACCGCGCCGCCGGTGGACACACACATCCAAACGAGGAGATTCGCTGCGCTGCCTGGATATGCCCTACTATCAACTAGATGCCTGCGCTAGACGTGTGTGGCTGGAATCGTTTCATCCACCAGGCTGCATGATTCAGGAGGAGCAAGTCGTTGCGAATGAAAGAGAGACATGCATGGCATGGGGTTGGATGGATGGATGGATGGATAATCAGCTCTTCGTGAGCGGGCGGTTAACGAGTTGTCTTGGTCAGTCTTTTTTAATAACCCACCAGCTCTCTCTCTCTTTCAACTCTTCCCTCTGTGTTGTGTGTAAGTGAGTGACCAAAGGACAAGGCAAACGAAAATGCCTTTTCAACTCGCGGCCGAGAAGGTCACTCCTCTGCAAGTCCTCTTGCTGGTGTCTTCACTGGCACTCAGCTATATCGTCTCCGTCGTCATCTACAGGCTCTACTTTCACCCCCTGGCCAAGTACCCGGGTCCCTTCTGGGCTCATATCTCGGCGTTCCCAGCATACTACCACACGCAAAGGAAGGACCGGCACATCTGGTTCTGGCAGCTACAGCAACAGTATGGTAAGTTGATCTTCAAGCAACCAAGAAGAAGCAACCAGTTAACACAGAGGCCCAAGGCCCCAGCTTCCGCATCACCCCCAACAGCGTCCTGGTCAACACCCCGACCGGCCTCAAGACAATCTTCAACAACAAGGCCAACGTGAAGAAGGCCGAGTACTACAAGGCGTACCCCCGCAACGTCAACGCCATGACGACGTGGAACACCATCGACAAGAGCGTCCACGCCCGCAAGAGGCGCGTCATGAACAATGCCTTTTCCGACAAGGCCCTCCGCTCCTGCGAGCCCTTCATCCACGACAACGTCGACCGCTGGTGCGACCTCATCGCCGACGAGATTGGCGACGACGGGGAATGGTCCGGGTCGTTGAACATGGCTCGCTGGGCTGATCATCTCATCTTTGACATCCTGGGTGATCTCTGCTTTGGCAAGTCTTTTGGCATGAAGGAGCCTGGGAGTGAGCTGCGTTATGTCCCTGGACTCATGACTGGCTTTTTGGAGATTCTCCACCCTGTAAGACGTTCTGTATTAGTATATCCCCATGCCCTCGCTAACTATACCAGATCGCATACTCCCCCTTCACAGCCCTCTGGGTCTGGCTCAAGCCCCGAGGTCTCAACCAGCTCCTCGCCGCCGCCGCGCCCCCCGCCCTCAAGAACTGGCAGACCTTTGTCGAAAAGTGCTTCGCCGAGCGGTCTCGCGTCGAGCACTCGGCAGCTGAGACGTCAGAGGGCGGCGGCCGAAAGGACTTTTTCCACTACCTGCTCAAGGCCGTGGATCCCGAGACCGGAAAGGGGTACAGCCAGGATGAGCTCTTTGGCGAGAGCGAGTCCCTCATCATCGCCGGGTCTGATACTACTGCCATCAGCACTGCTGCTGCCTTCTTCTATCTGTCTCGAAACCCGGAGGTGCAGCAGAAGCTGGCAGATGAAATCACATCCACCTTTTCGAGCCTCGATGAGATCAAGAGCGGCCCGACTCTTCACTCATGCAAGTATCTCCGAGCCTTTATCGAAGAAACCCTCCGGATGAGCCCACCCGTCCCCGCTGATCTATCCCGAGAAGTCCAAAAGGGGGGCATCGTCGTGGATGGAGAGTACATCCCCGAGGGCATCAAGGTGAGCACAGTCTCGTACTGCATGCACCACAACCCAGAATATTTCCCGGAGCCTTTCAAGTTCCAACCCGAGCGCTGGATCATCGACGAGGATGACACCACGGGTGCGTCGGCCGAGAGTGTTGCCCTGGCTCAGAGCGCATTCATGCCCTTCTCTGCTGGACCTCGAGGCTGCGTCGGTAAGAACCTGGCATACCTCGAGATGAACCTGGTCCTGGCCAAGGTCGTCTTCAACTTTGAGATTCGTCGTGACCCAGCTAGCAACCTGGGAGGGGGCAGCCCCGAGGCCATCGAGGGTCGTCGAAGTGTCGATCAGTATCAACTGTATGACATTTTTGTCGGAATCAGAGACGGGCCCATGGTTCAGCTCGCAAAGAGGACAAGGAAATCGTAGTCAAAGATCTGGTTAAAGCGATTAAATAAATTATGATATAGGTACTTTACTTACTTTGAAGGGGCACCAACGCGTCTAACTCAAGGAAAGAAGCGAGCCCATTGTCCAGTCGATACGTGAAAAGTGCTGTCATCGATGCTGTTTGTCCATCTCTTGTGGTGTTAGAAGTTCCATATCATCCCATACCGAGCCCTCCCCCCGTATTGACATTTCAGGTCGTGTCTCGACAGTCTTGACTTTGACCAAGAGGCTCACGAGTCCCATCAAGTTGGCATCTAGGGCTGCCACCCAGATTCGATCTGCTTCCGTATTGTTGAATTGCAGCCTTGGACAGCACAGCATCAGTTCCACCTCTCGGATGAGCCCACGTCTGATGGCGCTCTCAATCGACTTTCCGTTGAGAATGCCATTCCCCGTACTCAACACCAGCTCAAGAACTTCGTAACCATGCTGAATCTCCTCAAACGTGTCCATGATCGAGTTGACCAAATCCTGGTCAATGGAATGCCCTAGTCCCTGGCCCAAGAGGTACTCCGTCAAGGGCAAGCTGCCGCCTTGAACAGAATAGAATAACAAGACCTTTGGATCGTCAATTCGAACCTCTTGTGCCTCGAAAAGCAGCCTAGCAGCACGATAATGACCATTCTTGCATGCCATGTCCAAAGCTTTGCTGGACACGACGGAATGGACGCCCCAGTGCAGGAACAGCTTCACCATGTCCGCGTCTCCTCGTGAAGCGGCCACCTCCAGGGGCCCTTGCACGGACTCGCCCATAAGCCCATTGACATCTGCCCCCTTTGAGACCAGGAGCTCGCAGATACCTTGGAAGCCCCGGAGAGCCGCCATACGTAGCATGGCTGTGAGAGTACTTTTTGTGAACGAGGTCGAATATAATACCTCCTTCATAACGGCAGAATCTCCAGAACTAGACGCTTCTTGGAGGGTCGTAAGCAGATCTCGTGAAGGCTGAGGGCTCCTTCTCAGGAATTCAGGCTGGTACAACCTCCACCGATGACAGTACAGGCCTTGCAGAGATTCAAACCTAAGCTCATGCGCAAAACAACCTTGGACGGTGCAGTAAAAGGGTCTCTGGTGACGTTCCAGATGGAAATCGCGCTCCTCGACGGTTCCAAAACTCCCAGTGAAGAAGGAGCACCATGGTTTCGGGCACTTGAGAATGAGTCTAGGTCTGTCTTCATCCAGACCAGTAGATACTCCTTCTTGAGAGTGTGCCTTGTCCTAGTATAGGTTCTCAATCTCTCTTCGAATGAGACTAACTCGGGTCTCCAGTCGCAGCTGCGAGTTTCGCTCATGCGCGTCTTCGTGTATGTGTTCGAACAACTCTATCACATCTTGGCAACTTTCTGGGTGCTCCCCGTTCCAGTATAACGCCTCTCTCATATATACTCGGAGAAAAGTGCCAAGCGACATGATGGCCTCGTTAAACTCGGGTTGAAACCCTTCCGTATAAGCATTGATAGTCGCTTTGGCGTGGTGATACCAGTATTGGACCGTATAATCCAAGGGCTCGTAGAGTTCAATATCTTCCCAGGTCATGCCATTCTCAGCAAAGACACCAGCCCTGAATCGTTTTGACGTCAGGTATTTCGAACAGAAACGGGATAGTCTGGCATGCTCAAGGCTAATGTTGATCATGCCTGATTCTGTAGCCGAGAAGTACCTACACGGTTTGTCAGTCACTATCTTCTCTGCATCATCGTGTTACAGACTCTTTGATCTTGGCATGCAGGATCCGAATCATCTCCTCGGAACACGAACCATCGCTCGTAACCCGGTAAACGTCCACCACACCTCCACAGAGTTCCCTGGCTTGGATGATCCGGACACGACCGCTCTCATCAACCGTTGATCCTTCCGCGTATATGCAAAGCAATGCTTGGGCTTCCCGCCATCGAAGCGGTCGTTCCGCCACCAGGAGCAAGCCTAGCAGTTTTGGCCCATCCTCTAAGGTGTGCAACCGAGACATGATCCAACGGCATCTACGTAGTGAGATATTGTCAGCAGCCAGGGAAGAAAGACCAAGTCGAGCCAGAACACACTTACACTCCAGTCATAGTCTCGGGAAATATACTCGGCCACAACGCAGACCCCGGGTTGCTAGTTGCTGGATAGCTGAGAACATGGCCAAGGAGGACTCGAGCGTAGAGGAAATTGCCGTTTGATAATTTTGTTACCCTTTTAGCAATCTCTTCTCGCTTTTCCTCCATCAGGCCGAACTTGTCCTGTATCTCTCTGCAACACTGGCCACAGTACCGCCGTACATCCTCGGTGTGGGCGGGTATCTCCAAAGATATCGACGGGTACGAGTCGAAACGCTAATGCAAGCCAGTACTATCACGTCGAGTTGAGATGATGATTCGCAAGATCGACCTGTTGCGTAGGTCCTTGGCCGTGGAGAGTAACCATTTAACCGTTAGGCCTACTTCTTTGTGGGTGTATTCGTCCGGACCATCTAGAATCAAGAAGGCGACGCGGCACGTCTCAATGGCTCGTTTGACCAATTCCTGCAGCACTTCCGTCTCCCTTATTCCATCAGCGTAAGCATGCAGGCGCTTGCTGAAGAGGCCGCTCAACAAAGCCACATTCTGGCCCATGAACTGTTCTGAAAGAGCACGCAGAAGGCTGGTGTGCGGTTCTTGCAAGCCATGGCTGAAATAGAAGTAGCCGACTAAAATTTCATTACCGAAACCCTGCTTCTCAGCCAGGAGCTTGTTGGCCACTGTTGCTATTAATGTTGTCTTGCCTGTTTTTGCAGTCAGCTTCATTAATCTCTTCCTCTTGTGAGAGACAGAGTGCCTCTTACCCATGCCAGGCAGGCCACTGATGCACAGTATCCTGCTCTCAGTACTGCCGTACCAAGACTGAAATTCTGCCTTGGAGAAGATCCAAGTCCCTGAATTGAACTCGTTCCTGTGTTGGGTGAATCTCTCATGATCTCTCCGATAGTCTAGGGTCTGAAGTTTGACCTTGAGCTCGCTCATGGCCAATTTGTGCCTTCTGTCTGCTTCTTGTGTTTCGTAGTCGCTATCCGTGGTCATTTTACAGCGCTTCGAGGCCCTGGGATCGCTGATTTCGTTCTCCAGCATCTCTTGGGGGGCTTCGTGGCTCTGTTTCGGCTCTGGTCTGAGGAGTACATCCGAACCTGACTTTTGTTAGTGCGAGATGATCTTGATCCATCTCGGCATCTCGTACCAGAGTGTCTCAAAAGCCCTAAAGCTTCATGATGGAAATCCAGCACCTCGGACAAGTTTTTATCACACAATCGAGTGAAGTGAGCAAGGGGATCAACAGCTTCCCCGCCGTCCACCAGGTCTACGATCTCCTGCCCAATCTTGGAATAGGCGCCAAGCAGCCTGTCGAGCATCTCGTTATCCGTTTGGGCAGCCTATAGCTGTCAGCTATCTCTCCTATAATGCCAAGGTGGTGTACGCAGATAGCTCACTTCAAGGAGAAACCTCATCGGACCCTACAAACATGAGCTTTCGTATGGAGCTGAGTGATGACCTGACTCACCCAGACGAAGCAGCCGAATTCCTCCCTGCTTAGCAATGGTTCATTGGCATGATCCCACTTTTCCAATCTCTGAACAAGCACCCGGAACTTTGTCCAAGACTGCTTCATGGGGAGGTCAGGATTCAGGACATTCATCTTCGATATCGTATCCTTAATGTGGCTCGCTGTGCAGGGCGACACTTCTCGTTGTAGGCCTGAGTCGAGAATTGACTCAAGTCTATGGACTGCTGCCACCAAGCTTTCGACCCTCTCCATGATTGAAGTATAGAGAGCTAGGAATTTGGAATGCTGAAATGATGAAAAGGATGGAGCTCAAGATGAAGGATGCACCAAGACAGAGAGATTGTGGGCACAAGAAGGAGAAATTAGGCGCCTCAGGAGTCGACCGGGATGCGTTGTGGGCAGCCGACCTCCATGGCTCTTTCTCCGGGCAAAGGTAGTAGTCAACCGGAGCCCGGGATCACCAAGAGCACAAATGAAGAGGAAGAAGCAATCAGTTGACAGCCCGTGAGTGAGTGATCATGAGGGACTGGACAAAGCACCCACTCACCAATGTGCATATGCCTGCTAACCAAAATTGAGATAGAAAGTGTCATATAAGAGATCCAATTAACTGATGAAACAGAGATGGGGGGCGTATAGTTGTGAGCCGCTGTGCATATACAACTTGCACAGGTCATAGTCCTTTAGATTTCCAAGTCACATCACTCACTGCACATAGAGATGACGATATCCTATTTCTTTCCTCGCTTCATGCTCTTCAACGCTATATCTCTGACATGCAATAATACCATCCAACTCGGCCTCCTCACGCAACTCATCCACCACAGCTGCACTCCAACCTTTAGCCAGCGACCCGAGAGAGAGAAGGCTACATACAGTCTTTGTGTAGTATGAACGTCTCTGCGCTGTATAAAAAAGCATAGCAAGAAAAGAAAACAAGAGAAAGAGTTTAGTAGAAAAAAGAAGAAGACCATTCCAATGGCACCCTGACGCCCGACCCGTGCAATCTCGACTGACCTGCCCTTCAACGTATGTTCTCTTTTTTTCCCCATTGGTCCTCCACCCTCCAACAGCTCAGGTCTCGAGATAAGTTAAGAAAGAAGAATGTGAATAGCCTAGTAAGAAGGTGTAAAGAAAAGGGTGGGAAATCAAGATAGAATAGACAAAAGAGAATCGGGGGGGAGGACTATAACGCGTTCTTGACTCTAGGGGAAAAGGAGGACGACCCGTCTAACGTAGGCCAATAACGCTCATCTCGAGGGTCCATACTCTTCGGATCCAGACCTTGAGCTTACCCTCGACACCTTCGACGTTTTCGAGCTCGACGCCTTCCCACCAGCATCGTCGTGCGGGCTTGCGCCAGAAGAGGAGGAGCTTTTGCGCCATGCCCACGGCGTTGTTACCCATCTCGTTGCCGCGGATGTCGCTGCGCAGCCGGGCGAGCGCCAGACTGCAGATAACGGCCTTGTTGGGCTCGCCTGCGCGGTGACCCCATCGGTCGTCGTGGTTGAAGCCGCTAAAAGGTGAGGTCAGTATGATACACATGCTTGGACCCGTTGGAGCCAACTCACCCTGCCGTCAACATCTCAATAAGATGGGCCTCAGTGGTACCAGGCTCGTCACTTCGCTTCAAACCGGAAAAGATGCCGTTCTGCTGCTGCAAAGCCTCTGCAGCGGCCCGCTTCACCGCAATCATGTCCAGCTGGCCAATGTCTGGTCGCGGAGGGATGGCGTAAAAGTCCAGGTCCTCGCGGAGCACAATGATGCCGGCTCGCTTAGAGTCATCGCGAGAGGCCCCCAGAGAAGGCGTATCTTCATCCTGCGACACACTTGGTGACGGGTCTGTGGGAATCGATTGTGCCACATCCCGGAAGAAGTCAAGCATATACTGCAGAGACGCAGGGTCGTACTGTAGCACAGATTGGTAAGGTGAACTTTACGGTCATGAGAGAGCATGGGCTTACGTCTACTTGCACGGCATCACCGTCCGAGAAACCACCCATGTGTCCTTCAGGGAAGAGTCCGTTGGGGAACAAGGATAGCAGCACAAACTCGGGTAAAGTGAGCAACTCATCTCTAGAGAGGTAGAACCTGGTGCCCCTATTCTCAGTTAGTCTCTGCCTCAGACCGCTGCTTCACGTCGCAAGCCTCACCTAAGGTCCATAGCAATCGTCTCGTCGGCGCCAACATCTCCAATGGTGTTCACAGGCGGCCCGCCCTGCTGCACCTGAGTAATAATACTCGAAGCTCCTCCTGCGGCAGCCATCAGGTACGAGAATGTGAGGAGGGGACTGTCACCCTCCGAGTAAGCCGGCGGCGGTTCTGCGTCGTCGTCCTTGCGACTGGAATCCCCCTTGGTATCCTGGGGAAGTGCGCGCTTGGTCTCTGCGACTGGATCGCGAAAGGCCCTGGCGGTCTGGTCGGGGTCAAAAGGCTGAGCTGCTTGCGGGGCGGTAAAAGACTCGTATGCTGGCGCGGCAGAGCCTGAAGCTTCTCCTTCACAGTGAGAAGTGACGACGAAGGCGGCGAACTTGCTGGGACGCTGGTGGGCGTGGTCCGGTGGTGAGGTAAAGAGCGACGAGAAGGGGGGAGGGCGCGAGGAAGAAGCCTCGGAGGCGGGATACTGCGGCGGCGGAGACTGCTCGCAGTTCAAGAGAATGTGCGACTCGGGTTGTTCGGGGGTCTTGAGGTCTTCGGGTGTCGGCTCGCGATGATGGATTGACGATGTGCGCGTGCTGGGCGTCGTCGAGGTGATCGACGGCGTCTTCTTCTCAAACTCCAAGGACACAGATGGTCCGATACCAACTTCCTGAGGTTCAGACAGTGTGGCGGCTTGTATCTAACGCCAGATCGGCGTACGATGGGAGGGAGCGCGGGCAGATGGATGGGGGGAGAGAGAGAGGATGGTCGAGAGGACTTGGGTTCACCGATTCGAGGTTGAGGAGGCGAATAACCTAGTGTCGGGGTTGCAACATTAAACGCGAGAGTGCTTGACAAAGCAGGCTGAAGCGTCGGTAGTTCGAACAGTCGAATGGGCCCTCGTTTCCCAAACAGTGGCTTCTCAGTCACGCTGTGAAGCTGAATGGCGGTTGTGATGTGATGCGTGATTGAGGTTGGTTGGCGAGATGGAGCATGGATTCCAGCACCTCAACCCACGGGACGGGATGGGCAGCACAACCTCAAGGCACAAGCACACTCGGCGCGATCCCTCATTCGACGGCTGCTCCCCTGAGCCTGAGCTTGAGCGGAGAGAGGCTCGCTATCCAGCGGGCTCTAGGCTGTGGAACCTAAATTGGAGCCCCGCGGCGCACGGTTTCAGCCAATGAGATGGCTTTCTTGCTCGCTAGCAGGGTCCTTAGCCGCCCAGCTTAGGAGGTGGAGGCGCTAGGGGCGTTGGAGTTGCATGCGCTGGGCTTGGGATGAATGAAGGGGTCGCCATGAATGGTTTCATTGCCAACAATCAATCACGCTGACCCCGTGTGTTAGGATCGGCATGATATTTTAGTATCTATGTATCTCATCAGGCATATATATCCAAGTCCCCAATGCCTTCTTCCTGCTCTATTCCTGGATATCATTCGCTATCGCTGTCCCCAAAGATCGCCCGAAGCACCTCGTCTTGAGCTGTCTTTCCTTCCAAAGCCTCATTCTTGTCTGGATTGATAACCGGCTCCGGCTTGGGAACTGGTGTTGTTCCTGTCGTTGACGGAGCGCTCTCAATGTATTTAGCCTCCCCAATAGGGGCCGCCATGCCTCCCGTATCCCCCATCGGCCCTGGGCCTCTTGAGTTACTTGTCTCCGCTTCCTTGTCTGGTCGAGAGTTTGCCGGTGCCTTGACGTTGAACCGCTTACACAGCAGTCTCGTTGGGTAAAAGTCCTCGACTGTTCTAGTCAGCTTGCCATACATGCCAATCTTGGCCGCCTCCTCTGCAGGATCAGCCACTTTTGGCTCAGGTTTTGACAGAAGCTCAGTCCCTGCTGACCCGTCTGTTGAAGTGACTGATGGTTTCTTCGCTGTTGTGAAGCGAGATGCCATGAACCCCGTCATGGGCTTGAAAATCCTAGCGCAGTTGTAAAACTCGGCTAGTTCCCGCGCGAAATCATCGTCCGCCATTCCTTTGGGCTTGTACGGCAACGGCTGGCTACCAGTTGCAAAGTGTTCCAGATAAGTTCGATAACGGGCCTTTTTCGCCTCGTCGTCTGCGTATGGCCCAGCCGAGCCTCTTGATATCGCTGCAACAGCTGTTTCACGATCCAGCTTGGGTGCTTCGTCCCACAGTGCCTGTTGCTTTTCCTCCTCCGTCATGGCGAAACCTTCTGGCACCTCGCCGAGCCCGGGAGGGAGATCTTTTCTTCCGGATGCAGCAGCCAGTTTGTCGCGCGCTGAACCAGAGATGAAGTCAAACACCGATTTTCCAGGAAGAGCCCTCTCCCCAAGAAGTGCTGCTCTTGACTTGGCATCATGTGTAGACGCTTTGGCTGCATCCGCCGTTGATGTGTATGTTGTAGATGTTGTCTGGTTTGTCGGTGCTTTTGAAGACACCCATCCTTCTGGAACAGGGGGCGGTGCATATTCCAGCAAAAGGTCAGCCAGGTCCTCGGTAATCTTGGCGAGAACAAAGCCATCCAGAGGTAAACGTCCATCGTGACACCGACGAAGGCCGTTGCCGGCTCGGGCAGTCCTGGATACAAATACCGGCGCATTCTTCAAAGCTGGGTTGACAGGAGCTGCCACCTTTTTGGCCTTTTTCTTCTTCTTGTCGCCTCCAATGACGCGGTTGTACCGAATCTTGGGTCCAATTTCATAAGGATCCTCTTCATCCGAACCATTGTCGTTTAGAATGCCCACCCCGATACCGCCGCGTCCAGGCTTGGGTTTTTGTCTACCCGTAGAAAGGATGGATGTGCTTCGCAAGCCGCCACTTTGGGGCTCCTCGTCGTCATCGTCCTCGTCTGCAGCAGCTGTAATTTTGCTGAGGCCCGTCAACTTGGCTTCCCCCTCATGACCCAAACCCTTTCTGTCGGTTTTTCGGATAAATTGAATCATATTTGTGTTGTCGGGAGCAAATAAATGTGTCTCGCCGGCTTCAGAACTCCCGCCAAGGTCGAGCCGGGCGCTCCTTCGGATCTTTGGGCCAATGCCTTGGCCATCCTTCCAGCCCATCCGCCGAAGTAGCTTCAACCCCATAGTGTCGCCATCAGCTCTTAGGAGCCCCAGCAAACCTCCACTGCCAGCTTCTTGCCCGGAAGACCCAAGACCAGCAAAGGCCTGTGAGGTCTCGAGCTTCTGAGCTTCGGCGGCATCAGCAAGATCCTCCTCGTCCATATAATCTTCGGGTCGCTGTTGCGCTGGAGCGGTGTCATCTTTACGGCGGTTACTGCGACTGGAAACGAAGGTTGAAGGGGTCCATCCCTCTTTGGATCCGACCGTGTTGAAGTATCTATCATGAGGTCAGCGCAAGGTTAATCATACGTGGATGGGTGGTGCTAACCCTGCGCTCCATCCTCCAGTAAATGCGCCGTGAAGTCGTTTCCTGCCCCTCTCATCCCTCACCTCCTGCTTCCAAATTGGCACAAAGGAGCCATCATCTCGGGCTTCGGGGTCGTCAGGCAGCGGTGTGCCAAAAGTCGCAAAGGGTGCGTGAAGGTCAGCCTCGTAGGTCGCGCGAGAGCGTTTATAGGACATGGGACCGGATATCGGTATAATTGCGCGAATATTATCAGGGCATTGAAAGAGTGATCTCGTTGGCTGTCGATAGCGAAGGCTGCACAAATGCAGGGCGTAATTCAACGTGTTTCAACTGATGATGGAGCTGGCGCAAAGGCATCCATCTGGAGCTGCGACGTCGAAACATCCAATGCCTTATCGATAAGGAACAAAGTTCAAGGTCACTTCCCGATGACAAGCGGCCCCTGACACGGAAGCGACAGGGAAGCTCCATGATGGAACCCAAAGAAGCAGCTCCTCATATGCCGCCCCAAGCTTGTTCAACGCCGTGTATGCAAGTGCACGTGTGTGAGACGCTGAAGGGGGATTTCATTCATCGTGGCATGACGACGGCGCGCAGCTCCAAAGGACGTGTGAATTGTCGTCACCAATGATGATTCAATAGATGCCCCTGCTTCTACTGTGCCCCTGCTATGAACATGATGACTGGTAACGGAGGTCTCTCTTCCGTGGGTAGAGGTACCTGGATAATAATAGTCACGGATACGGGGTCGAAATGTTGTAAATATCTCGGCTTCCTCCAAATAATTCGTCTCATCACATCTGCCGACACGTTGTCCCACTCTACTTCGCCCTTGCCCGTCTCATCTCCGTCACTTGACGGGTCTCTGTCTGGAACTGTGACATTTTTATCCCCCATGCCTCCACTTTCCAGCATCCCTCCAGATGAGCCTGTGCTCTGAATGCATCCGTGCAGTATGCAGGGCGACTTGATCTCCCTGAGAAAGCCCTAATAGACGCCCAGGGGACCGTTGTGTGACGCTTTCTCAGATCTACGTGCAAAGGGTTGCTGGTAAATAGGACGACAACGCAGCAAGGAGATATCGATAGCGGGGATGTGCGTGTCCAGGCGAGGCGTACTCGGTGCCTGAGACGCCATTCAGAGAGAGCCGAGTGGTGTCGAGTCTTGGCAATCCGCCCGGGTACAGTATGAGATGGGGACCGTCCACGAGCAGAATGTACTGCGTACAGGACCTGTGATTGTCGCCGTTGGCGGCAACCCGAGACATGGCATTGCATCACATCACATCGCACCAACGGGGTCAACGTGGGCAGCACGATTCCCGTCTTTGGGCTCACCGGCTGCTCCCTTTGGCAGCCCAAGACTGTCGCCCAGACCGGGCTGTCGACATCCAGGCGGGATGAGATCTGTACCCGGTTTCCAGGCTTGACCCCCGTTGCCAGCCCCTCGCCAGCAAGCCACCCAAATTTGCTGCACTTTGGGACAAGACCATTCAAAGGGAGCCAGTCAAACGAGAGGTCCACACCTTGTATGCGAGCTGATTTCTCTCACGGCCAACCTGGTCTCCAATCGAGATGCGTACCACAGGTGACGCAGCGCCCTGGCATACAGACATGCGTACGTCCAGTTGCAGACGTCGTCGTCGTCGGATGAGGTGCTTGGCGCTGGTGTTGCTGGAAACAGGGAATTGGCCGAGGACGGTGAGCTATCGTGGATCCAATGACGATGATCCCCCAATTGGTCCCTCGACTTCTGAACCATCCCAAGACTTGTTCCGGCTAGACGTCGAGCACCAGGCCGAGTGTCGTCGTCAGGGCCAAGCCTCTAGGGTCCGTTCTTGACCGCGAAATGAGAGCCTGGCTGGAGCGAGATGCCTCCACCCCAGAGGCAATAACCGTTGGTGGGAAAGTGGGAGCTAGCGACAAAGTCCCCTGGATGGAGTGAAATGCCAGGCCTGCTGTGCTCCGCAAGGGAGCAGCCACGCGGGTCAAGAAATAAACGAGACACCAGAACATGGAAGAAGGGAGACGATTTCCTCTCCAGTATGAGAAAGAAATATATTAAAAATAATGAAAGTGATATACTAAGACTATTGATGCTTAAGGTATACTTTATTTATTTTTCAGCCGTTCTCGTTCTAAATTATTCCTCCCTTTAGGAGAGAATACTCGAAAGCCTTTGTACTAGTGTCTCGTTTTTTTCTGAACTAGGGTCGCACCTCAGCGGGTGCTGTAGCACGTCCCCTGGCACCAAGCTCTCGGCGACTTGGGCCTGTTCAGGCATATCCTGGGCCTCATGGACCATCCCGCTGCATTTGCCCGCGGGGACCAAGTCGGCCCTCATCCTCCCACTGGGCTATTTCAGCTGTAAGAGGAGGCCCAGCAGGTCCATCCTTGTTCAGATAGCCCACTAAGAGCTGCCTCTTTTTTTACCCTTACCCGCCCCCCGACTTGGACCTCCAGTACTGGAGGTGGATGGGACAGGAGCTGGCTGGCTGACATTTATCGACTCTTGTTGGATCCAATGCTTGTCACTTTTTAGATCCCTCGCCTGTGTTGTCTGCTCCGTGCCTTACCTTTTCCCATCCATTTCACTTCTGCATTGTTGGAGACCTGGTGGTTGTCTGCCCGTCTGTCTTCCTCCATCCCGGCAGAGGCGCCGCTGTGACCGTCTTTTTGATATCGACCCAACGCTGCCCTCGAGACAGAAGTGCCTTGGCCCCCCTATCGATACCTTACCCATCTGCCCTGGTCTGCTTAGACGTGTCGATACCTTGACTCCATTATTGGATCGACCTGCCTGCTCCAGGTTCCATCTCGTCTACGCCGCCAGTGTCACCCCCTCGTCGTCACAAGTTACAGAGCATACACCACCAACAGCCAAGGCAAGGCAAGGAAGCAAGCACTGGAATCCAGGACAGCGCACAGCTTGCTTTGTCTCTCTTGAGTCTCCCCACCTGTCGCACCCGGCCAGCAGAAACAAGGACGTTGCCGGCCCTCGACTGCGACTGCGACTACGTACGGATACGCTCGATTTGCGTTGCGACTGTCCCGTCCGTCGCTGCGAACTCGCCCCCTCCCCCCAGCGCATGTGGTCGAGCCCGCACACGAAACGACCGCTCACTGCCTTATACAGCACCCCTAAGCCCGCCCGAGACCCGGCACCGTCCCGTCGACGTCAGCTGCAACAGCCATGAGCACGCGAACGGCTGCTCTCGCTGATCCCTCTCGAGGCCCGAATCGGAGCTTCTCGACCCGTTCTGCCCGGTCTGGTCGTGCTCCAGCTCCTGGTTTTCCCCCGTCCTCTTCTTCAGCAGCCCCAGCGCCAGCCTCAGCAGGTGCCACGCCCACTACCGCCGCTGGCCCTGGCGCCGCCCACCACCCCCAAGCCCAAGCCCAAGCTCACACCCGCCAACCCTCACACTCACACACGCTCTCACACTCTCAGTCCTACTCCTCCCGCTCCCACTCACGCTCCAACTCCAACTCCAACGCCAACGCCAACTCCCATCTCCCCCCTCACAACAGCCATCACCAACGGACCTCTTCTTCCGCCCGCAACTATCAACCGCAGTCCCTTTCGCAAAATGACTATGAGGCCTCGCGCTTAGTCGCCGCCGCCAACGCCCACGCTCAGCGAAGCTCCAGCAGAGACCGACAACCACCCCCGGCCAGGGGCCCCGATCCCTCGCGGGCCCATCGACGGAGCTCGTCTCGATCAAAGAACAACCACCAGAGTCCTCATCCCGAAATGGCTCCCTCAGCCACCGCCTCGAGCAACGGCACCGGCACCCAGAATGCAGCCCAACCCCAGCAGCATGGCCACGCAGATGCGCCGCCCCGTCCCTCGACCTCCAAGCACGCGAGATCGCGTACCGTCATTCCGACCCAATCTGGAAAATGGATGCTGGGCAAGACCATTGGTGCTGGCAGCATGGGCAAGGTCAAGCTCGCCCGGAAGGAGGATGGCAGCGAACAGGTGTGTCTTGAGAGTCTTTTGTTCTTGTCGCCCTTCAATTCTTGTTTCATTCCCATCGGCCTGCCCCTCTTGTTTCAATCGCAAACATCTTGACCGAGCTGTCCCCGCGAATGATACTAATCGCTGCCTGATCCTAGGTCGCCTGCAAAATAATCCCCCGTGGCTCGACCGATGATGGCCATCAGTCTCGCGCCGACAAGGAGCGCGCCGATCAGTCCAAGGAGATCCGAACTGCTCGTGAGGCGGCCATCGGCACTCTCCTAAACCATCCCCACATCTGTGCCGTTCACGATGTTGTTCGTACCAACCATCACTGGTACATGCTTTTCGAATATGTCAACGGAGGCCAGATGCTCGATTACATCATCTCTCACGGCAAGCTCAAGGAGAAGCAAGCCCGGAAGTTTAGCCGACAGATCGCGAGCGCTCTCGACTATCTGCACAGGAACAGCATCGTTCATCGAGACCTCAAGATTGAAAACATTCTCATCAGCAAGACGGGCGATATCAAGATCATCGATTTCGGTCTGAGCAACCTCTTTGCGCCCCGTAGTCACCTCAAGACATTCTGTGGCTCCCTTTACTTTGCCGCCCCTGAACTACTGCAGGCCAGGGCGTATACCGGTCCAGAAGTGGACGTGTGGAGCTTCGGTATCGTCCTCTACGTCCTGGTTTGTGGCAAAGTTCCCTTCGACGATCAGAGCATGCCTGCGCTACACGCCAAGATCAAGAGAGGTCTTGTTGATTACCCGGCGTGGTTGTCAAGTGGTAGGTGCATGACATTATTTTTACTTGACTTGTGCTGACCAATCTTCAGAATGCAAACATCTTCTATCCCGCATGCTTGTCACCGACCCCAAGCAGCGAGCAACCATGCAGGAAGTGCTGAACCATCCCTGGATGATAAAGGGCTTCAACGGTCCACCGGAGAACTACCTCCCTCCTCGTGAGCCTCTAACGACACCCTTGGAGCCAGAGGTTATTCTAGCCATGCAGGGCTTCAACTTTGGCACCCCTGAGAGCATCAACGCACAGCTCACCAAGATTATCGAGGGAGAGGAATACCAGCGTGCGATCAAACTCTATCAACGAGAGAAGGAGACTCCCCCGCCAACCAAGGATGCCGAGAAGAGGAGGCCATTTGGATTTGATTTCTACAAGCGGAGGAATTCTGGCAACAGTCGTGATACTCTGACTGGCCCCAGCTCCGAGGCCCTCCAGATCGGTACCGACCCTATGAATGCCTTCAGCCCTCTCGTGTCTATCTATTATCTGGTAAAAGAGAAACAGGATCGGGATCATGCCGACATGACTCATCCGCCAGCAGCGCACTCCCGTGAGCGGGAGAAGGAGAAAGAAAAGGAGAAGGAGAGGGAGCGCGAGAGGGAGCGTGAACGGGAACGTGAGAAGGAACGCGAGCGTGAGAGAGAAAGGGAGAGGGAGCGCGAAATTCGCGAACGAGAGAGAGCGAAGGAACCAGAGCCGGTGCCGGAGATCTCACCACCCCAGGAGGCCCATACTAATGCTGCGGCCTACGAGATGCCTGGTGAGAAGCCCACCGGTGGCCGCACGAGGCCCCGCGCTCGCACACATGGGGAGGACGACATGCCTGAAGTGCCAAAGCCTCCTCCACCCCCGGAGCCCAAGGTTGAGCAATTCCACAAGAAGGAGGGCACTGCGGCTGGTCTCCTGCGTCGGTTTAGCACGCGGAAGCGTAAGGAGCCTGAGCGACTGGACAAGGACCGGTCCCATCCTCCTGTTGTGCAGGTTCATTCGCCAGCTGAACCCTCACCCCTCGCGCCCCGAAAGAGCTTCAGTATCCGTCGTGGACGACGCGAGCGAGATGAGGCAATGGATGCGCGGTTCCGTTCTGGCAGCAGCCAGCCCCAGACCAGCGAGCTTCTCAGTCCGCCCATGTCTGCTGGCGGTACCAAGGAGTCTCGGCGTGGTGGTGGCCTTGGTCGATCGACGAGCGTCAACTCGGCCGATCTCAGGCGAAGGAAGGATGCCCCAGCCACCAGTGGCTCCGATCAGTCTGTCCTAAACGAAGACTCTCTGAGCACACACCGCAGCCACGGACACAGTCGATCAGTTAGCATGAGGGCCAAGTCGATCGGCCACGCCAGGAGGGAAAGCATCCAACAGCGCCGCATGAGGAGGGAAGCAGCCCAAGAAGCAAACGTGCCCGAAGAGACGGACCAGGAGCTCGAGCAGAGTGGTGTCTCAACCGACAGACTGGACGACACCGAGTTGGCGAAGCCGGTATACCTCAAGGGGCTCTTCAGCGTATCAACGACATCCGGCAAATCAGTGCCCGCAATCAGAACCGATATCAAGCGGGTTTTGCGGCAACTCAATGTGGACTACACAGAAATCAAGGGAGGGTTCAGCTGCAGTCATTCGCCCAGTATTGACCTCAACAGGGTGCAAGACCCTCCCATGAGCCCTTCAATGACACCAGGACACAAGAGGCGATTCAGCTTCGGAGGTCTCATGAGGGGAGACGATCGCGAGCGTGAGCGAGATGAGTTCCGCGAATCGGAGCGACCTCCCACAACGCCTCGAACGCCTGGTCGCCCAGACCGCAGCTTCTCCAACTCTGAAACGTCGTTTGACAGCATTCCCAGAAGGGGCGGCAACCAGTCGAGACGGGTGCCCGGAGAGACGAGCACTCAAGTGCAGAGTGATCTTGGGGGAAGCATGGTGCTGGAGTTTGAGATCTTTATTGTCAAGGTGCCATTGCTATCACTGCACGGCATTCAGTTCAAACAAGTGACGGGCAACACGTGGCAGTACAAGAGCATGGCTGACCACATTCTCCGGGAACTGAGGCTGTGATGGTAGCTGGTTGGGCTGGGTATGTTATCTTGGTGGTTGTATAAGAGACGTGCGAAGGCGGACATGATGGTGGTTTTCATTGTTTCAAGCATGGGCGATCATACAGGAAGCACATATAGTATTAATGATTTATAGTGGCTGAGAGACAGGGGAGCGAGAGTGATGAAGCAGAGGAAGAAATGTAATGGGAGTTTTACGTTGGCCGATATTTGTGTGTGTCTCACCAAGTCATGTCAGTCAGTGTTGGACAGCCACGACGTCGAGTCCAAGGATGATGGATGACGAGGCTGATGCTTGTACGACAAGGCTGGCCACCTCGCTTGAGGCATGGCCGCAGGCAGGGCAGTCAAGATGGCATCCATGGAGACTCGAGTGACCTCCCCGCACTCCGAAACCAAGTAGACTTTGCGCCATCCGCCGCTACAGGGGTACCGTTCCAGGGTCCAAGCTTTTTGTCCTCGAAGTCAGAGGCAAGCTGTCCCGGTTCTTCCTTCCAGAATCTGAGCCCCACAGGTGCCCCGGTGAACCAATCATTTCGTTGTTTCCCAATCGCTCCTGCCCCAGTCGCAACCACCACCCACCACCACAAACCAACCCGCCAACGACCTTGGGCTTTATCCTTCGACGATATCCTCCCCTCAGCCGCCTTCGACCTCCAGCATCTCCATCATCTATATCACGCCTCCCAACCCTCGACAAAGGCTTTTCAACCGACGTTCCTTTCTCCTGGATTCCCTCTTTACCTCGCTTTTCTCGAGTACTCGATCCGTCGGCTCTCCACGACGCCTCTTCTGCCCGCACATTGCGCCCTCGACCGACTATCCGCGAAGTGTCCCCATTCCTCTCTGCGCCCATCGATCGATCGAGCATCCGACCAGGCGTATACACCCGCTGCACAGAGAAGCCCCGTACGCCTTCGACCACGTATCCTCAACTCATCCCTTTCAATCCTCTGAGCGAGAAAAGTCCCGCCCAACATGATGCCCGCGGCGCACGTCTACGGACACCACCAGTTCAACCCCCAGGGCGCCGACTCGTCCTGGATGCACCAGCAGCCCGGCGCGCATCATCCCCATGCCCAGCAACAGCAGCAGCAGGTTGCCGCCGCCGCCGCCGCCGCTGTTCAGCAACAACAGCACTTCAGTCGTCTGGCTGGCGCGGGTCAGCTGCCCGGCCACGGTCAGGATGGTGGTCACGACAATATCTCAGAGGATAACCGCCGTACCATGGGGTTTATTGCCGACTTGCTCAACGAGAACACCCGTGAGGCTGCCCTGCTGGAGTTGAGCAAGAAGCGTGAGCAGGTTCCTGAGCTCGCCCTCATTCTGTGGCACTCATTCGGTTCGTATCCTTGATCCCACGAGGACTCAATACAAGAGATGTGACTAACCTCGACTGTCCTAGGCGTCATGACCTCGCTTCTTCAGGAAATCATCTCAGTCTACACCCTCCTCAACCCCTCCCAGCTCACCGCAGCTGCGTCGAACCGCGTATGCAACGCGCTCGCCCTTCTCCAGTGCGTTGCATCACACAACGATACCAGGACTCTGTTCCTGAATGGTGCGTCCATATGTACCTCGATACTGTTCTCTTGACTCACCCGTTGCAGCACACATTCCTCTCTTTCTCTACCCCTTCCTCAACACGACCTCCAAATCACGCCCCTTCGAATACCTTCGACTGACCAGTCTCGGCGTGATTGGTGCGCTGGTCAAGAACGACTCTTCCGAGGTGATTAACTTTCTCCTCACCACAGAGATCATTCCTCTGTGCCTGCGCATCATGGAGACGGGCTCGGAGCTTAGCAAGACCGTGGCCATCTTCATCGTCCAGAAGATCCTTCTCGACGACAACGGCCTCAACTACATTTGCGCGACGTATGAACGATTCTATGCGGTCGGCACTGTGTTGAGCAATATGGTTGCTCAGCTTGTCGAGTCACAGACGGCGCGACTGCTGAAGCACGTTGTTAGATGCTTCCTGCGGTAAGTTGGATAGCTATTGTGTAATGTGTATCTGGTCGCTAATGGTGCCTCAATCAGACTCAGCGATAACGCCCGAGCACGTGAAGCTCTTCGCCAGTGTCTCCCTGAACCCCTCCGGGATGCGACCTTCTCGTCTGTCCTCCGTGACGATGCTGCAACCAAGAGATGCCTCGCTCAGCTCCTCATCAACCTCTCGGACAACGTGGTTGACCCTGGTCCGGGTGGCGTTAACAACATGTGAGGCAGAAGTCGAGTCGTCAAACCTGGGAGAGTCTCCCAGCTGTGAAATACCCATTGTGCATTGATACGGCGATATAGGGAGGACGGGTGGGATTGTTTTCATCATGACATTCTAGGAAAAGCAAAGGGGACGGATCAAAAGCATCTGATACCCGCAACCCCTCCAGCTCGATGCGCCAGAGAACCAGCATATCAGCAGAGCCCCTGAGCTGGTGCTCTCTTTGAAAATGGTCGCTGACGGTTATGGGACTTGCATTCTGTTTCACATACCTCGGAACTGGGTCCAAAGGACCTCTATTATCCTGTTGCATAGCGGCAGGGACATGTGCATTACCTTTTTTCATTTCGTCAGTCAGGTTATCTTGGTCACCGAGGGCCAAGTTTGTATCATCTGTGGACACTTAGTAGACAGGTCTAACCCAGAGGCATCAAGAAAAGTCTCGCTTGAGAGGTGAGGTGATGGCTTCGGAAAGAAACATAGGTCAGTCGGCTGGCAGTCGACTATACTGAAGGGAGCAACGGATAGATAGTAGGGGACATATGGGAGGTCTTTGACATTCCTGGTTTTGGGGTGTTTTAGGCGTTGGATGGGATGACATGTCATGCATCAGAGGCACGGTGTTTGTTAGGTATAGGGGTGCTTATAGTATGGAATTGACATTTAAGATGAAAGATGTGTGTGTGGCATGAATAGAGTGTGAGATTGAAGTGTCATGGGCATGAAATGGCTCGAATTATACCATGGCTGTCCCGGAAACGTCGTCACTATTATCTGGCAGTTGTCATGCCCAATTCAGATCACTCGAGACTGTTGTATGTTGGTTTATGGTAGTCATGTAAGACGTCTAATTTGGTACAGTAATATCAGGTTGCTACATGGTTCTCATCTCACGCTTGCTGACTTAGGGCGAAGAGTACTTGTACCCGTACTGCTCCTTGGCCTTGTCGACCACCTTCTTCAGTTCATCCCTCTCCTTCTGGACCTTGTCGCTTACGGGATCCAAACCGGTGGGCTTGTCCTCCCCGCTCGGCAGTGCAAGACCCCGACGCACAGCCGGCCTCTCGAGCAGGCGGGCCAGCCACTCCCTGACGTGGGGGAACTGCTCCCACGAGATGGTGGACCGCGGAAGGCCGTTGACCCAGCCGACCAGGGCAATGTCGGCGATGGAGTAGCGGCCCCGGTCCGGTCCTACGACGTAGTCACGCGACGAGAGGCGGTCGTTGAGGATCCCGAAGAGGCGCTCCGTCTCACCCACGTAGCGCTGGATCCCGTAGGGGATGACTTCCTTTGCGTTGAGGAAGTGACCTGCCTGGCCCATCCTGTTGGTTCGTGTCAGCGCGTTTACTCTATATATATAATGCCTTAAGCGTGTGGCAGTGGCAGTGACTTACATGGGTCCGAGGCCGCCGTGCTGCCATCCAATCCACGACTCGGCGCGGGTGTAGTCATCGTCGTCGATCCTGAAGGAGAACCTGTGCTCGGGGTCGTACTTCCTGGTCAGGTAGCTCAAAATAGCATTGCCCTCAAAGACGGCGAGGTCGCCGTTGTCGTGGTCGACCAGGACGGGGATGCGGCCGTTGGGGTTGAGGGCAGTGAACCACGGCTCCTTCTGGACGTTCTGGCTGATGTTGACGGCCTGCATGGTGTAGTCCCTGCCGTAGGCGTCCCGCAGCTCCTCGAGGAGGACGGTGGCCTTGACGCCGTTGGGGGTGCCCCATGTCAGGAGCTCTACGCCCTTGGAGGCGATGAGGCCGGTGGGACGAGACGACATGGTAGAGTAGCTACGGAGGATGAAGGGTTTAACTCCGATGTGTCTGAGTGGAAGCTTTGATGCTAAAGCTGGGAGGAGGATGGACATTAGAAGAGTGACGTCTTTTGGTGGCGTTTGTTTTTTATATTTCACTTGGAAACCTACTTGCAGAGTTTGCATTCATCATCAAGTATCGATGTATAGAAGAAGCCATTGTGTTCCAAGAAGCACACACGCTTACAGAGCAGAATGATATGCAGGCAGTATAACAAATCAAGTCCGATACCTCCGCTTCTTTGATCAAGTTGAATTACCAAGTATGTGCGCGGTTCGGTGGAATAGGAACAGCGAGGTTATTCCAAATTGCTGTACATTACTCAGCCATTTTGGTGTTTAAAAAATGGATGAGGTAATCAACGCGATGTTAGACAGCGGGCGCAAGGTGAATGGTTGAAACACTGGGTCAGGGCTAGATCCGATGGGAACTAACACGCGGGAACGGGAGATTTTCTCCTCGAGAGTTTCATGTTTATTATTCGAGGGTTGATTTCTTTCAACTCGTTAAGGACACTCCTTGAAAGACATGTATTCCCTTGGAAGAGTATATTACGACTCAGTGGGCGGATGGCAGGGCATGGTTGCAACAGTTGTTTAAAACAAGACAAATGAAGCGATTTGAGACGAAAAAAAAGAGGCGGTGCATATATATCCATGGCACGAAGGATTCGTCTAGTCGAGTCACGCTCCTATAATCAATGCGTGCGAGTGTCCGTCCGTGACCCTTACCCTGTCGGTGATCGTCTGGTTTTTAATGTCTACTTGGTTGTGGAGAGAGAGAGAGGGAGTCGTCAATGCAGACAAGATGATCGTCAACAGACCATGCCATAACGGTTAATCTAAACGACTACTGCGTATAGAGAGAGATTCAACGTGTGATAACCTCACCCTTGGAGCTTCCAATGTCGTCAGGTCTTCCTTTCTTCAACGACGACAGAGACAAAGAGAAAACGCCTCAGTTGCAATGTTGCATCACAAATAGCCCGGTCTCGACCACCGGTTTACCCTAGAGAAACTACGTCACCATCATGAGGATGAGGGCCTGGGGTGCCAGCTTTCGCAAGCGATGCGATTGGGTTCTGACTCGGCTGCGGAGCGCCCGCCTCCCCTTGAACCAAGCTGCCTTCTCTCTCTCGAGTGCCGTCTTAGCCAGTTTGTATTCCCCCGCATCATCATCGTCGTCGTCATCGTTGCTGAAGTTACGCATCTACGTAGGTCAAGGGGAAACGGCTCGATTCACACATACGCCTTTTGGGGGCCGAGAAGAGGATCCAAAAAGACGAGACAAAGCAAAAAAAAAAACAAGGAACGAGATTAAACAGATAAAACCGACAGGGTTCGGAGTTGAGGGGAGTGACGTCTCCTACCGCAGAGCCGTTAACTCCATCGCCCGGGCCCCAATCTAAACTCCATCTCTCCCCACCTGGGGCCGTATTCCGTATCGTATCGCCTTTGTCGTCGTCGTAATTTAGCCCCAGGAGAAAGACACCAATGGAGTTCTTCGCGCCGCTGATGAGGCGGAAGAGGAGAAGAGAGAGATCTTCACATGTTCCCCCTAGTCTTCCCCCTCCCCCTCCTTCCCCTCCAGGGTCGGCAACCATCCGGCCGCGGAGGCGCTGGGCGCGGGTGCGACGGCCTCTAGCTCGGTCCCCTCCGACGGCGTTGCGCCCTTGGCTTTGCATCTTGACACACACAAAGGAGAGAGGGAGAGAGATCTCGCTCGACTCTCTTTAGCCTTCCGGCCGAAGCCAGAAAGCTACCGCGCCGTCGGGGGCGAGCCTGCCTCTTGGTGCTATCTTTGGTATGATGGAGGGGAGGAAAGGCTCGACATTGTAGACATTCGATTCGTTGGATGGACGAAGGGGGGGGGATGAATGGAATTGTTCGAGACGGGAGGATTTGTAATCGGGACAGCCCTTTCTCTCCTCTCTTTTCTTGCTCATCCTGGAGAGTCACTGACGACAAGGCGTCTGTCTGTAAAACCTTGGGGTCATTTTGCGCAGTCAGTTTATTAGTCAGTTACCCTAGAACAGAAGATGAAAAGATGGATGGATGGATGCCACAATGACGATGGAAAAGACAAAGATAGAAACCGCGGTTTGAGTCATTCCAAATTAGTTTGCCCATCATCTCCTCACGCAAGACACGGGAACGGCGTCGATAGCCTCGCGGCTGACTTGGGGGATATTGGTATGGGGGCATCGTGATGTGGTCTCGAGATGCCTCGTCGGCAATCCCGAAGACGGGGGCAGCAACAACAACACGGCACAAGGCAGAATCCATCCATCCACACATGTATGCGGAGCGAAGCGAATGCGGCAGGAATGCAAGCAAAGCAGAGTACGGCCTCGGCAATGTAGAGGTGTTGCGAGGTATACGACGACACACGGCATGTTGTTTTGATGCCGAATGGATGTGAGAGAAGAGAGAGCAAAAGTGCAACAAGAGGTAGAATCACACGGTCAACATGCTCGCAAGGACTTTCCTTGACAGGATCCATTGACCGAGGGTTGAAAGCAGTTACTGAGCCCGACCTGAATACGCACAGCGCCCATCTCCGATGCACGCACGACGTTGATGGCCTTGATGCTATACAGGCAACACCATCAACAAAGCCAACCAACAAGCAAGCAAGGGGTGTAGGCTAGGCTTCTGAGTTCCCAGCCTGTCGGCTACGACTCGGCGAGATTCCCCCATGTGGCTGCTGCTGCTGCTGCTACTGCTGCTTCTTCTTCTTCTGCCTTTCGAGGGCTGCCAATTCTCCAACGTCGCATCGCGTTTGGGTGGATGGCAGATTGGGCAACCGCAGTTGGTGGGCCCCACTCTGTGCTTGGCACGCCCGCGAGCCTTCTTTGGGTCCTCCGCCTTTTCACCACTGTAAACCAGCTTCTCCCACCAAGAACTGGCGGACCTCGGGACCCCGGCTCACTTTCTGGGGGCTCCACAAGGAAGAGAGGGGGGGCGGGGATGATCGTTTGGACAAGGGTGTGGTGCGGTGGTGTGTGAGTGTGTGTGTGGGCGCAGAGAGGCAGGGGCATGAGGCTGGAGTGCGAGCCTTGGCGTATTGCTGTGCGAGTGAGCGACTGAGACATGCTGCAACAGGGTGAAATCCAGCGCTCGCTGTCGCCCAGAAAGTCGGGGATGGGCTTCTCTCTCCAATCGCAACGATCCCAGTGGCTCGGCCGGGAAAAACGTGGCGGAGCTGCATAACGATATTCGACTGCACACGCCCTTTTTGTGCCTTTTCTACGGATACTGTGATCTTCCATCATCGCTGCCTTGCTGCTGCTGCTTCTTCTTCCCCCGCTGTCTCAGTCCGGAAATCAGAGTTCCTCCCGTCCCCCCCTCCCC
>JAANQP010000253.1:0-77088 GCA_011320165.1 Fusarium protoensiforme | reverse complement strand
GTCATAAGAGGACTTAGCAAAGGTGCCATTAACAAAAGTGGCGCGCCTAGTTTTTGGCACAGCGGGTTCAACAATTGCCCAGTGTTTGCTGTTCGGTCTCTCGAAGAGTGATCCGGGATCGCGGTATAGTAACCACTCCGGATTAGATCTTTTGGTATTCTCCTTCTGATGAAAAAACATTCGTGAAACTGAGCTTGGGTCTAATGCAAGGTGGGCGATGGGGGCGGCCGATAGGGAAGCCAGACGATAGACCTAGAGCGAACCATATCAGAACCTAATCCACTGATTCGTTCTCCGACTGGAATCAATTAGTCTATCTCAGTTTGGAGTTTCCCCGTTTCGGAAATTGAAAGACGACTTTGGAGCTGAGCACTGCCTCAAAAGTGGCGAGTCTTGCACGGTCGGAGTGTCGCCCGCGTCTGGTTGGCACGATATGGTTGGTTGCGCGATATGCGAATTTCACCGGTTTAAGTAATTGCCCAGGCGCTATGAGTCTCTGTGTTGAGGGCTTACATGCTGCAGGCTACAAGCCTCAAGGCCCAGCTGGACTTAGCTGAGTGGATTGGCTGGAACTCAGCTAAGACCAAGTAGGGGAGTCTTAGATGACATTAGGAATGCCGGGTAAGCGCGGCTATCCAGCATGTGATGTCACGAGTCTCCTAACGCAGCTTTGGTTAGGTGGCTGGCCTCAAAGGCATGCTGATGCAGCCTTGGCAATTCGTTGCATTAATAGTATTACCAAAGCCAAAGGATTGGGTACAAGAGAGGAAAGTTTGAGGTCTTTTCTGCATATCTAGCTATAGCTTTGGGATGGCGCAGTCCCAATTGGAAAGGGGCTTACTTGTGTGAGACATCGCAGCCCAAAAGCGGTATAGATGAACTCCAACATTGAGCTGAGAAACCCTGCAAAATTGTCATATCACACAGATCAATTCCTCCTTCACGTTCCGATTCGTAAGTCTACAGCTGCTTTACAGTTGTGGCGTTCTCGGCCCGCCTTTCACTATTATGGGTTTCAGAGTACTCTTGAGTCTGGGCTTCCTGCCACATACGCGATCAACATGATCGTCGCGATGCGATCGACGATGCAAGGATTTGAGCAAATCATTGTCGCTAAATCGCTTCCTTAGCTTGCCACTATCACCGTGCGTCATGATTTACCCCAGCATTGGTTCATCCACAAGCGCTAAGAAACGATATCACCTGTGCCTCCAGCTGAATCAGGAAGCCGTGATGTCCAACTTGACTAGAAGATACCAACATGTGGTCGGAGAGTTCGCCTGGCATGATTGTTATATGTGCATGGTTAGATCGTGCCTTTGAGGACAGCTAAACAGCCAGCTGAAAGTGAGACAGACACCTTTCAGCAACGGCAGAGCACTCAAGCTAAACCATCTGAGGATTATTTCCCTAATAGCTAAGCGCCGAGTGAAGAGCGGTTGAGGGGCATAGTAATGTGATTGCTGAGATTCTTTTCCGCAAGAAGTTCCCCAATCATTAACAAGACTTGAACCCTGGGTTCAGCCGAAGGAACAGAATCTATATAAACTTACAAACCCCCGACTTGAGAGACCAGAACACCAGCACACTCATCAGACTTCCCCAACAACAAGCAATCATCTACAAACTTTCAGCTCCCTCTCAAGCTTATCACAATGGCTTCCGTTATGTCTTTCTCCCAGCAGCAGCAGCAGCAGCAACAACAGAGCCTCCCTATCCAGACAGTCAACTCCAGCTCCAGCTCTGTCGACGGCGACCTCCTCGCTGCCTTGGCAGCCTACGTCACCAGCGGTGCCCATGCTCGTAGCGCCACGCAGCAGGAGATCCAAGATCTTGCTTCCGAGGCCATATCCAAGCCCGGCGGCAGGGCTCATCTTGAATCCCTCGTTTCATGCGACCCCTATCCCGAGCACAAAATCTGGATGCATTCGGCTCCTGCTCATGGAACCATCGATATGTCTAAGACCAGAATTGCCCTGACTCTTGGAATTCTTAGCCCTGATCCGGTATTCGACGCATCTGGTACTGGTTTCTTTGTGCCCTTTAGTAGTTCTCTGAACGGGTGAGTATGAATCTAAACTCAAGGCTCCATAGACTAACTGGATTGTTTCTCAGCGGTATCTTCTACTATGATGATTTGGACCTGTTCACCCCAGGAAAGGCCAACTTCAAACTCACGGTCACTAACGTAAGTAACCAAAACTTATAAAAGAGAAGAACTAACGTCTTGTAGCTCGATTTCTTTGTCGACATCTACCGCGACCAGAACCGTATCGGCAACTTCTGGTTCCGCAACCCTGGCTTTCTTCTTCCCACCGGTGGTGTCCAACTCGTTGGGAAGATTGGTTTCTCGACTCAATCTTCTTGATAATTCTGACCGTGTTCTCGGGTGTCCCTTGCTTGGAAGTGGTCTTGATACCGACCTTCGTCGCTCCCTTAGATAGAATCAAGCAGCACAATGTTAATCATCTCTTCTGCCCGCACCCACGTTGCATACCTCAAACTTTTGAAGGTCATGAGCCCAGTCCGCCGGCTTCTGAGACCCAATTATCTGTTCATTTACATCAGCCCATGATGACGGCCTGTGACGCCGTTGTGCTCCCCAATTAGGCAGTCGATGAGAGAGCTGTGGTGTTGAACTGCAAGTTGTTACCAAGCACACTTGCAACAACCTGTGGCCAGAAGAGCCCTGCTCACCCTACACGGTTAATGTCGCCTATTGAAGCCGTCACAATGTCTCCAACGAAGGGCTCGAAGGAGACTGCCCTTATCATGCTTCTGAACACACGTTCAGCTGGACTCGAGCAGCTGATTCAAGGATATGAATGGAAACAAGGATTCATCTGGAAACATTCAATCCTATAGAAATATATATTCTCTACTAGCCCTACGGCAACTATCACCCGATTCAAGTATTAGATTTATCACGTGGGGGACCCTTCTCGCCTGGGGCATATAACACAAGCGACGCGTTTAAAACCCGCGTTGACATCAGGCCACCACCGCGACGCGACAGAGCATTTATGGATGCCTGGCTCGCCTCGAGGGGTGGGGCGGGTGAGTCAATTCCCCCTTCTGCCCCTTTTCCTTTTCTCTTCTGCAACACTCAATCCGACAAGATGCAAATTCTACAGACGGTGCGCTACTTTGCCCGCTGTGGCTGGGCACAATTCAAGAGCCTATGTCTTTCCGTCAGACTGGTCTTTCTTATCTTATTGCCTTTCGCAGGTTTCACCATACTGCTCGGATTTGTACAGGGCCTCATCTTCGGCCCATGGTACTTGCGAGACATGGAGCAGAACGCACGCCTACTTCTATCGAATGTTGTAGCAGTCAAGTCATACAGCTGGTTTGACGGGTCTGACGGGTCTGACGGGTCAAGCTGGCTTGACAAGAAACGAGCACCATTTCACATACAACAGCTCCACAATCCTCTCGACTGGCACAAGAAGTTAGGACTTGTCCGACGCGAGGGCTGGCAAACTGAAGGCGCCGAAGATCTAGCAAGTCTAAGAGATTTGTATCGTCAGCGAATTCGTGCCTCTCAAAAGCCTTTGGACCGTTGGATCTACGCTTCGCCGCAGTCAAACCCCCTGGACGAGAATGTCGAATTTGTTGACCCATGGGATCAAGCTTTTCTTGAGTTACTTCGTCACAGAGATGAACATGAGCTTTTACGCCGAGCCAACTTTCATTACCTAGCTTGCCCGACGAGCTTCCTATGCAATGCTTGGCGGGTGACTGGTCCAGCACTACTTCATTTCAGCACGCAGCCCCTCCCCGAGAACAGCACCGCAATTCAGGTACCGCGGGGAAGAAACCGAAAGCCAATTTATGAGCCTGTCTCCGTTCAAGTGTTTGAGTTGCCGCTGCGGGAACCAGTTATCCCAGCCAGGTGTCCCCCAAGCTTCTTCGAACAGATGAGAGTCATTACAGCAAGTGATTCAGGATTCTGGACTTCCAGACGCACGCACTCGGACTTTGATCAAATGATTGGCCAATGCAAACGAATATCAAAGAGACTGGAAAAGGAGTACCCGTGGACATACGGCGCGCTAGTCAAGGTAGAGGATAAGTGGACGAATGTTTGGGCCATGGAAGATACAGCGTTAATCCTCGGCGCTCGACTAGTTTCTACTGCTCTCTCAGCGGCGCCGATTGTACTTGGCACTCGATTGTGGGAAAATATCTCAAGACGCTACAGGAATTCGACGGAAGAGAGCGTTGGCACAGAATCTGCCGAAACAGACCCTGTAGCTCAAACACTTCAGTTCTTTCTTGATGACTTGGGCGATGAGCATAAAGAGAAGTTCAGACAGACCACAACAGGACGAAAGATTTTAGAAAGGATTGAGAGTCGTCTAGAAAACAAAGATTGGAAGACTGGAGATGAAGTCTTGGGTGAGATTGCTGATGCAATGGGAAATAGGAATGGAAAGGTGAAGGATCGAAGGTGATTATCTGCCTACATAAAACAAGGTTATTGTCCGGGTTAAACTGTTTCCATATGCTAGTCCAAGTAGTAAAACCCTGCTACTTATCCACAAAGTCAAAAGTTCAGCGATGCTACAGGCACTATTAACCGTCAGCCATCATTCTGTGCATGAGCTTTTGGGATCAACTATAGAACAGCCCACAGGCTCCAGCAGTCATCATGTACGAGGCAATGCCCCAAAGACAGTCTGAATTGCAGCAAGATGCGTCCAAGACTTCGAGTTGAGTCGGCCCGATCCCCAGTCTTAGTAATACTTGAAGAAACACAATGACTGAGACTCGGGTCGCTTATCAGTGGTGCATTTCGGGTCAGGGTCACCCCTGTAGTGACCGAGGCTTTCCACAGTTAAAGGGATAAGTTGGGCTACAACGAATTGAATTACGCCTAAGTTTTAGAGGGACAAACTACAAACATTTACATATGAGTCTCTTAAAATTATTGCGAATAGCGTTCATGACACAGAGCACAGCAGAGGGAAACGAACAGACAGAAACTTAAACCACCAAAGCCGGCGTCTAATAGAACTATTCCGTATATGAGTAGATAGACGGCATTCAGAGGCACAAGATTCTCACCCCCATCAAAAATCACTCAAGCGAAGCCTCTCGAAGAACGGCGTGCAGGCAACATCCAACTTTGAAGCGGGGTATCGTCCATCAATGGCTACCTCATGCCTTTTTGGACCTTAGTGTCTTCGGGGAACTTTTGTTCTTAAGGTTATTCTTATGGTTTCATATCCCTGTCAGCCAAGGCCTTGGGATGCTTTCTGACCTGCCAAATCAGTCTACAAAGAAACTGATCGCCATTGCTAGGAGCTATGGCAAGCTCAATGAACAACGCCTCACTTATCTCTTCGGAGTATACACGAATCAAACCCATGTCAACGTCTGCGTGTAACCGCAAACAAGCCGTTCCTGGCACCATTTCTCACTAATCATGGCATTTCTCCGCCTCTCAACACTCAGATCGCACTGCGTAGTAGGTGAATAGAGCGGAGAAGCCCTTGCGATCCCGACAAGACTAGACGTCACCGCTCAACGATAACACCTCCTCCTGGCCACTAATCCCTTCTTCGTGACCAGCGGCCGAAGGGCACATGCTTACTGGGTGGGTTCCAAAGCTCCCGCCTTTCTCGGCAAGGATTATGGACCTTCCATATCCGATGTGAAATTCTTGAACATGCCATCACTCGCGTAGAGGCCAGAGGAGATCTTTTGTACGAGCCCCTCCTTCTTTTGCTTGGTTCTGCAAGTTTTGAGCCGATTGCTGGGTTAGTCTCAGTATTGTATGACGTTAAATTTTGGTGCAAGGACGGCTACTGCTACGGATATATAATGGGTTCCCCCAACAGAGCAATATTTTCTCACAACTCCAGCGATCGCGTGATCGAATCTCTGTAAGTGCACGATCATAGTGTATTCTTAGCCATGAAGTTCGGTACCACTGTAGCGGCCTTGTTGTCGCTGACCCCAGGTCTTACTTGCGCGAAGCCACAACACAAGCTTGACTCCAAGCGGCTCCAGTCCGACATCAAAACTAAGAAGTAAGTTTTCAGGGTCAGATCCGGGTCTTATGGTCCCACAGATTCTGCTGGCTTTTACAGGCTGACGATCTGTGAAGCCTCATGGGCAACTTGGAGGCTCTGAACGACATCGCTCTTGAAAACGGAGGAAACCGTGCTTTCGGACTGCCAGGATACGAGGCATCGGTTGACTACATCTGGAAGCGCATCTCCAAAGTCAAGGGGGCAAAGGTCTGGAAACAGAACTTTCCCGCACTTTTCGCCTTCGTGGATTCTATCGAGCTAAAGGTGGACGACGAACCAATCTATGTCTACGGCTTGACCTATTCACCTTCGACCAGTGAGGAGGGAATCACTGCTGAGATCGTCCTTGGACCCGAGGGTGTCGCCGGATGTGACGCCTCCTCATATGACGACTTGGACGTCAAGGGCAAGATTGTCCTCGTCCAGCGTTTCCGTTGCCCTACTGGGGGCACTCTGGCTGGTCGGGTGATCCCTGCCGCCGCTGCTGGTGCGTCTGCGGTGATCATTTACCATGACCTCACCACCAATGTCACGGCTGGCTCACTTAGTGAGCCCAATCCTGAGAAACATGTACCTGCAGGCTTCATCACCCTTGCCGATGGCGTCAAGATCAAGGAACGACTCGAGGCTGGCGAAACTCTCACTGCCCACTTTCAACAGTCACAAACTATTGAAGAGCGAATTACACAGAACGTTTTTGCCGAGACACAAGGCGGTGATCCTCGCAATGTGATTATGGTAGGCCAAACATCATGGTTGTCCTGTTTCAGAGAGCTCACAAGTGTAGTTGGGTGCCCATCTCGACAGTGTCCAAGCAGGCCCTGGCATCAATGATGACGGTACTTGAGCCCCCAAGTCGCGACTAGAAACAAGCTAACCCGCTTAGGCTCTGGTACTTCACTCATTCTTGAGCTCTTCTTGGCCCTCTCAAAGTACAAGACCAAGAACAAGATTCGATTTGCTTGGTGGGGTGCGGAAGAAAATGGCCTTTTAGGCAGCAGATACTACTGCTCCAACCTTGCAGCGAAGGAAGTCAACAATTTGCTCGTGTACCTCAACTACGACATGGTGGCCAAGGGTTTCTTTGGCGTTGCCGATACCGACGGAAGTTCTCATGGAGTCCGAGCTCCGGCTGGTTCTGAAGTCACAGAGAAGCTCTTCGTCGACTACTTCAAGAGCAAAGGCCTCCAAGTTACCCCTGCTTCCCTCACCAATGGAAGCGACTATGCTCCTTTCTGGCAAATCTTGAACAAGCCTTTTGGCTTCCTCCATACCGGTAGGATCTATCTGGTTTTTTTTTTTACTTTTCTTTTCTGACAGTAGCAGGTACCGCGGTTGAGCAGGACCCATGTTATCACCAGGCTTGTGATACGATTGAGAACCCCGACCCGAAGACGCTTACCGTCAATGCCAAGGTTAGTAATGGTTTGGGTCCCTTCTCAGTTATTCTCTAACATCTTCACTCAGGCTGCTGCCCATATTCTTACTGTTCTCGACCAGAAAGGGCCGAAATTGATACCAAAGACCAAGGTAAGTGAGGCGGCACTGAGGAGTCTCCAGAAGCGAAGCGTTGGTCCGGATTTGGGACAGATTCATGAGCTGGAGGCCATGGGCATCAGGCATCTGGGCTGTGGTCTTCACGAGGTCTGATGCAATGATAAGGCTTGGGAAGCCACATGTTCAGTGAAGAAATACTCCGAGGATGGGTTCAATTTAACAGCTAGCCCAAAACATCTCAGGAGCAGTTGAGATCAAGGGTCAACCTTTGGCCGCTGCAGCTTCTAATCATCGATACTAATCATCAATAATTAGTACGCACTTATTCTAACCCTGGTTCCTTTAGGAAAGTTCCTGCCATGCTCTTTCCATTCATCTCGCCAATTGTCTTGCCATTTCCAAGGTATACAAATCGATTCTTTAAAAAGCGTTTCAGCTTGAAATCCTCCCGTCGAGGATTTTCCAATGTCTCCTTGTAGTGCCATATAGTCCCGCGCCAGGGGCCTGCTACAGCACCGTCGCTTTTTCCATTCTTATACCTGTTTGTTACATAAAATCAACATCTCCTCTTCATGTGACATAGTCAAGACCTTTCTTCAACTAGCCTTGGACTGGGACTTACCAGCTTGAAGATGAACCGGTCCACACCAAATCCTGCATAATCAGGTCCCGTTGCTGAAGAAAGTCCTTGGCAGCTTCCAGCTCCACTTCGACTGATCCAATATTTTCAGTTTGCATCCTGCGCACAACCGTAAACGCATGTTCAACTACTAATTCCAGTCCCATGACGAGGGACACATTGCTAATAGGAGAATTCGGTCCGCCGGCGACTATGGTCGCACAACTGTTAGCCTTGAACGCACTGCTACATAACAACGGCAAGATAAACTCACTGAAGTATTTGGGAAAGCCAGGCGATGCCACGGAAAGGTAGTTAATAGGCCCTTCTGTCCAATAGTCTCGCAGGTCGACACCATCTCGTCCCAAGACTGGGAAGGCAGGGCGGTGAGAAACGTCAAATCCGGTCGCACAAACAATAACATCTACGTCATGCTGCACGCCGTTGTTGTCTAGAATTCCTAACTAGTTGATGCACTTGATCCCATCGAATACCGCCGTTGAATTGGGTTCGACGAGAGCCTCCAGATATCCGTGTCCCGGGCTTACTCTGACGCCGATGTTAGCACTCCCCGACGCATTTCTCAAAAAGAGTGCAAACATACCGTCGACATCATACCTCAAAGTTGGGGATAAGTCTCTCACAAATCTTCTTGTGGCCCTTGAACCTCTGTCTCATGAGCTCCCTATTAGCCTCAAATGCCTTTTTCTGTATTTCCGAGTCTTGGTAGTAGAGATTAAATGCCCTGGTCGACTCATCAAGAAGGACTTTTCGGTACACGAGAAGGGCCTTTCTGTCGGATCTGAACGTTTGTCTTTGTGCTTCGCTGAACTTGGTTTCTCTCCCTTCACTAGCAAAGGCATGGCCGTACTCCAAGGTGACCCATGTTGGAGATCGAATGAAGCTGATCAATTTCGAAACGACTGCATCATATTTAGCAACGGACAAATCCTTGACCAGCACGGTGGAAGCTGACTCACTCGGCTGGATAGTTGGTACAATCTGTAGGGTGGAAAAGCCCGCCGCAATCACAGCAACTCGCTTTCCTGTGAGATCCAAGCTTGTATCCCATCGAGCGGGATGGCGATACGGTTTGGTGAAAAGGCGAGCGTGAACGCCGCAAGAAGGTCGACCGCTTCGCAGGCGTACTTGCTGCAGAACTTTGCCTTTTCCAGGCTTACGCGTATTGTCCGTTTGGGATTTTGTCGGATCAAAAGCCGAAGCAGAGTTAATCGCTAAACAAGGGGTCCCAATCACTCGCAAGCAAATGTCCAGGGCTGTTCAGCGTCAGGTCCAGTCCAACCACGCGAAGATGCTCTATCAACACTATCAATTCATGATGGTGCCTCGATTCCTCGATCCCTACGGCAGAGATGACCCCACCATCGTCGCCTTGCTCGAATTTCTGGGCCTTGAGTGGATGCTCTCCTTTAGCGGCCGAGACTCCGAAATCGATGGGACCACTAATAGCGCCTAAGTCACCGATAACTAGCCTAGCACGCGTGGCTTTAGTTAATATGTTATCGACTCTAACTAGATGTTTGGCATTGAACGGAGTAATGAAGCATTTGACGGCATATGGAGAGAGATGGACTGGGCAGGAGGCGAGGGTTTATCCGATGTGACGGGGAATATATGATTTTAGGCTTTGCTATAATTAACTCCACTGGCATTTCTGGTAGGACATAGTAAGTGAGCATTAGATGAAACGCAGGGAAGGATGGATTGGCGTTGGGGGACAAATAAAAAACGGCGTGCGGGCGTGACGAGGTGTTTCTGATTTTGGAAGTTGGTCTTCTCTATGATTTGGCCACTGCAGCACAGCAGGCCCATGAAATCCAACACTTGACAGACATGATTTGCACTGTCTGTTGCCGTCCTAGTTCAAACTAACCAATATATTCCTTGCATTGTTCAATTGTCTTGTCGCTTGTTGCAGGAGGGCGGTGTTCTTCTGCTTCCCAACAGTCATAGAGGTGTGGTAAACGGTCACCAGATCCGACAAACAATGTGCCTGTTGGCAGTCTAGACGTGATTTACTTGCAAGCCCCAAGATTCGCAAACACTCAGATTTCAACGTTGCATCCCGGAGTGGACAGACATAAAGAAATGGTGGCCCTGGGCCTCGCATCGCATTATGACCTGACCGTCACGAGAGTGAGGGAGGTGGATAGGACCTTGGGCGACATAGAAGAGGCGTTGGCCAACGTGGAAAGATGGAAGTAAGACTTCAAGGCTCAATCCAAACGCTAGATGAATGAGGCCAATGTTGGCTCGTTGTAAACAGGAACGGACGACGACAGTCAAACACCACGAACAGTTCGACACAACAAACAGACCATTACAGCACAGGCTTCGCAGCGCGACATGGAGGCTTGGTGACAACAGATCGAGGGACTCATCTCCCAACGTGACAGCCCCTACTGCTGCCAACGAGGCTTGTCAAACCGCAGTCAACACCAACAGCGAGCAAGTCAACTCTTGTCCCCTTCCTATTTCCAACCAACTGACACTGGCTCTCTCGACCCAGACGGCAACTCCGAGCAAGAGAGGCTCGACTCCAACTCACCAAAAGCGCGCCGCTGCCCGCGAGGGCCCAGACTGGCTCGGAAACCCCAAGAAACGTGCTCCCACAAGCGCTTCCGCATCTCGAACCACTGCGGTCTTCTTGGCAGCAAAGCTCAATAACCTTTAACCCCCGGAGAGTCCAAGATGCACTGGCCCCTTCAAGGCTCGAGATCCTGAACTTGCCTTCTAGAACACCAAAAAAGATACAACAGCAGCCCTCTAAACCGCTCGCTATCAACCAGCCACTCTCGACTCTACTGACGGAACGATGGCTTCCCGTACCAACCACGGTTAATCTGAGCTGCTTACTCCGTATAGCTCCCTAGGATACGTAGTCGATGTGATTCTCTTCAAGCTCCAGTTGGTTGTGGCAAAGCTGCGCCGGTTCAAGAATGAAAACCAGCGTGTCGTGGTATTTGTTCGAAGTGATTTGATGGCGACGTAGGCTACTCCAAATCAACAGTTGGGCATGACTGACAGCTTTCAGGGCCTTGAAAAATGGTCTCTATGGCGTTTCTAATGTCCGTGTCATCAATCTTTGCGAAACCGCTACAGCTTTCGATTACGTTGATGCTATTCTACGCTTCAAGGACCCCGACAACTACGTGGACGTGTTGATTACTTCCTACAATGTCAACTTTTTGGACAAACATTTAAGGATGATTCCAGCCATTCCATAATATTGGAATATCCCGACATGTTCATCGACATCATCGACGCCAAGAAAGCACCTGTTCCATGGGATCTACCCACTCTGTTGATTGGGATTTCAAGCACATGAGAGGCACTCTAGACATGCTGAACCCCTGATGAGATCAACACTCCAGATTGGATAGAAGGCAAACCACAAGTTCCTCATTGTTGAGACGCTGATATGATAAGTGATTAAAAGAAGCTGAGGCGACTGGCCGAGGGTTGTAAGAAGCAGATTCATACCGAGAAGATTGCGGCTGAAGCTCCCTTGGCGATTCACACCTTGGGTTCATTGTTGCAAGACGTCTAGAAAGACAAAAAATATGTTCTTTGATTTATTTCTATGCTTAAACACGGGTCTGCCCAAGGGGCCTTCTCTTTATTCCCATTCCTTTTAACCAGCTCCTGTCAAGTTTTCAAGTCGCAATCTGTCTCGCCCAGGCGCGTTGCTGTAGGAAACCCTGCTCTCTGGCCGTATATTGGACCAATCTGGAAGCCAAAGCTCTGGTCGTACCCTCCGGGAGGTTCGCCAAGGTAACCGCAGCCACCACATAGTGGAGGAACCTATCAAATGGATATCCAACATGATCCAATAGGTCTGGCTTCATACCCCCATGCACCAGCATGGCCCAAACAGCGCGATGCTGCCCGTACTGCCCTCTTGCCACCTCTAAACGCCATTTCCCAAAATCCCAAAGGATGCAGATTTCTCCGCCTGGGGCTGGGAGACCAAAAATCTTGACGAGATGATCAGCATATAACGCCAGCTCCCACCTGAAGCAAATTGTGGCAGCCGCCTGGTTGAGCTCCCTGAGTGGTAGCTCCTTTCTTACTGCACGAGCAAGTGTGGTGCGCACCAACGAGCCCCAGCCGCAGTCCCAATCTCCAGGGCAGGTCTGTAGAAATAGCCATGCCATTTCAGGCACACGGTTTTGACTAGAAAGCCCCGCCATCTCGTCCATCAGCGCTTCCCTGGGGGTCCTTGATGGTCTAGCAGACACCTGGTAAGATGGATCGGTGCCCATGTTTACCCTGGTTTGCGTAAACCTATAAGAACCTTCCATCCTCTCTTGAACTTTGACGGCCGGATTCAGGTATACCGAATTCAGGAATTGTCCCACTTGTCGGTCGTTCCGCGCACGAAAAGTGAAGCTCTAGAAATACCAGAGACGAGTCACCCGAAACCGTTCAAGATTGGTTGGTAAATCGAGTTGTAGGTTGCCTGTCGAGGGGTAGTGGTATTTGTCGTAGGCGTCGGTTTATCGTCGAAGGGCGAAATCGATTCAGTGATGGAGTTTGAGGAGTAGCCCCAACGAGATTTTGCCGATGGAAGGAACGAGAGGGGGCAGTCAGAGCATTTATATTCCCTTTGGAACAGAAAACGTGGCACGTTACGCGTAAGGTTTACCTTTGCATCGATTAACCTCACATGGCTGCCTTGATGAGGCTTTCACCAACTGGGTTACAGTTTTTCTGCGGCAGGTTTTATTCCGAAGCTTTCACGTTAAGAACTTTGTCCTTTTTCAGTCTTTGATCAAAGACTTCGAAAAGGGAACCGGACCGACAACCCCTCTTGGAGACGTCATTGAACCCAACAATGGTGCCGTTGGATGGTACATGAGCAGTCATCCGGGTACGGTATGTGTCACCAGAAGATTATGCAGTAGTTAAGTTGTGAGGATAAGCATCGACAATCAAGATGGATCCAAATGAAGCGTGGTTGAATGTTGGACCACCAAGGCTGGAGTCTTTACCTTTGCGACTGGCGGCGACTTCTTCGTAGCCGGTGTTGACAAAGGCGGCGCCTTTCTGGGCATTCCCAGCTTCTATTTTGGCGTGGATATGAAATAGTCTCTTCAGCTAGATGTACAAGCCGTAATGGGTGTGGTCGGCTTTGAGGGTGTGGTGCTGCAGGGTATTTATGAGGCGAGTCGCCAGGTTGTCTGGGCCCGAATGGCAGCGGACAGTTTTTCAAGGGCAAAGATAAAATGCAAGGCCGCAAGGTGAGTGCTAGGTCAAAGGGTCGATGGAGGAGGCTCCTGTTTGGTGGGAAACAGCGATGACCTTGGGGGTGAACGACAGCCATCGTCATGGCACGGGAAGGTCACGTGTTCCCCAAGATGCGCTCCCATCATCAGGCGGTCGACGGCCTCAGGCTTTGGCGCCTGCGCGACAAGTATAGGATGTCTCGTTTCCAAGAATGCCAAATATGATCAATCGAAAACGCATGCGAGAGAAAATAGATCGTCTAGACCGGTTGTTGACAGGGCACAAGAGATCGCAAGGCGAGCAGGGTTCGTCAAGTACTACTTCGAAATGAAGAATATATGCAGAACAATCAAGCAGTCTCTATTGCTATTCATCAATGCCATGGTATATATACACTAAAAATCCACATTCAAATCCAACGCTCACAGCCTAGCAGAAGCATTTCCACCCGAGCAGCAGCTCTTACCACCAAAAGCCAGCTGGCTCACCTTGTCGGTCTGATCCAGCGCGCCCTTCTTCTCAGCCACCTGGGTGGGGGTGATGGAGTAGCTGGGCGGCACGTCCATGCAGGGGTTGTTGGTGAAGAAGTTGCGCGGCCGCAGGAGGAGCGTCATGGGCTCGACGGGCATGATGGGGAAGTCCTCGGGGGCGGGGATGTGCGTCACGCCAAATGTGTGCCAGAGGACGATGTCGGTGTTTTCGGTCGGCTCGTTGTTGTTGGCCATCCACTGGGGGAGACCCATTGAGGGCTCGCCAGAGGTCTGGGGGACGTGGCGACCAGCAGGCCAGAGCTCATCATCACGGTCTAGAAGGGTCAGTATTTGTATGGATGATTGCTGGTAAAAGGCAACTTACAAGGAGTGACGTGCACGGCGTGGCGGGCAAAGCCAGCACGCTTCCACACCAAGCTGCCAGGCTTGGGGAGCAGACCAGGAACCTCTCTGCTCACAAGCTTATAAGAGACAGGCTTCTTGCTGTAGGGGTGAAGCTTGGACTCGTTGACCATCTCCCATGTGCGGCTCGTAGCGCCGTTGTAGTCAGTCTTAGCCTCACCACTGGTGCGAAGCTTGGTCTTCTTGGCGTAGAAGGCGTTGCCGTAGAAGTTCTCAGGGCTGCCAACAGGAGCCTCGCTGGGGACTGTGTCAACCATGTTGACCGTGTTGCTTGTTCCGTCAATCATGGGGTTGATGCGGAGACAGAAGAGATGCTGATGGTTGTGCGCGTTGACCTGGGGATACACCTCGGTCCCCCAAGGACCAGCATCCTCACCAGGGTTGAGAGAGTATGTGTTGAGGATACCAGTGAGCTTGATCTCGGGCTGGATGGTGCCGTCCTGGTGGAAGACCCATTGGCAAGCGTACTCGTAGTTGGCGGCAGTAAAGATCTGCTGCACGATGAGCTTGCGGGCACGGGTGACGGTGACCGAGTCATCTCTGAAGTCGGTGTGCTTGAATAGAATGCCGTTGTCCTCCTCGTGAATGCAAATGGCGTTCTTGATGGTGCGGATAGAACCATCGCGGGTAGCAAAGTCGGCATCGAGGTAGTGAATGACACCCTTGCAGTCGCAGCCAAGAGCCAGCGAGTTGGTCAGGTAACCAGCACCGTATTCACCGAGATCAAAGGCGTGCTTGCGATGGTGAGGGTGCTCAGGGTTGCCATATGGCACAACCATCTCGGACAGCGAGAGACGGTAGAAGACGGGACGCTCAATGCCCTTGTCGTTGAAGGTGATGTGGTTGAGCACGATACCCTCCTTGTAGTTGAAGCCAATGTGGAACTTCCAGTTCTGCCACGACAGAACACGGCCGTTCATGGTGAACGAGACACCCTCGGGCTGGGTGATGTTGATGGGCTTGATGTCCTTTCGGTAGCCGCCAGCAGCCTCGATGGCACGAGGAATGTAGTCGATGGGCTTCTGCTGGCTGAGAGGACGTCGGACCTTGGGGATGTCGATGTGGATGATGGCCTTCTTGGCGCCGTCGAAGATGGGGCAGAAGTCGAGAGGATACTGGTACTGGAAGGTATCCGGGTCGGGGCGGTAGTACATGAGGGCCTGCTGGAGACGAACAGAGTTGCCGAAGCGCTCATCATAGCCAATGGTCCAAGGGTCGCAGTAGACCTTGTGCATGTCCTCCTTGGGGATGCCAGAGATCTCGCACTGCTTGATGACCTCGGGGTCCTTTCGCATGATGGTCTCGACCTGGTTAAGCTCCTCGGGAGTGATCTGGCCATGTTAGACAGGGCTGTTGAAGAGTGTGAAGGGACTTACAATAGGCTGAAGACCATCCAGCTTCTCCCACTTGGCCACCTTCTTGACCTTGAGGTCGACAAGACCATCATAGACCTTGCCGTCAGGAAGGATGACGACAACATCAGCAACTCGGGCGGGACGGTTGCTGTCGGAAGGATGCTCGAGCCATCTCAGCATCTCAGCCTTGCGAGGCTCGTGCAGAGAGACGACGTTGAAGTAGCATGGTCCGGGTTGGTACTTCTTGACGATGTCGACAGAGGCCGAGATCTCATCGGCAGAGAGAGGATCGAAAGGGTGAGGGAGTACCATGGCTGCTGCTGTTTGTCTGAGCTGTGATGATGTGTCTGGGCAAGATCAACAAAGGAGCAGAGCACATGGCTCCTTGATATACTTTTCAGCCATGCCTCCTCACAAGCTGGTCAAGCCTCAAGTGATGGCTCGTCTGGGAAGCCATAACGTCGATACCGACTCTTTTTTCCTTATCGGGCTTATCTGGTCAATCACTTGGAAGCAAACATTACGGCAACAGGGCAATATCAGAGAGGGAGACGGCACTTGTCGTGTGGCTACCTGATGAGGACTAGCCTGCGGGGGATGCTGCTTGATCGCGGGGTATGAGCCTCACGGATAGATAAACCGAATTGGTCTCTAGCGGGCTGATAAGGGGTTGTCGAGGCTGAGGGAGTGTGAGTGAAGGCTGGATAGTGGCGGTTGAAGCCCCCGCTGCCATGCATCTCGTGACGGAAGAGGTAACCGCTTCCTATTGATCAATTGATTCGTGTCTGACCCTCCGAGGGGGGCAATTGAGGGTCATGTGGTGGCGGGGCCGAGATCTGGCGTTCTCATGAATTTGTTCAAAAGAGGCATCGATAACCTTTAGCTCACCAGGTCGCGTAAGACGAGTCGATTGACTGAATCAGTGAAAGTGTCGATTGACCCGGAATGGGTGTGTCTTGTCAATTGACTGACAATGACTTGACTCTGCTCATCTTGTAATTATCTGCGAAGGCCCCGGTTCTGTTATCCATACCACATCTCCCTCCTCCGACGGAGGTCGCCTCCTTGTCCCGTCGCTGTTGAACGGACTGTCCTTTTCCTCAACATCAGTCGCGACCGCAGAATTCCTCCTCGGCTGCAAGGAGCTTCTCGGGTTCGCCCCCAGCAGCTCCGTCGGGTATGGCATCCGAAACCCCCAGCGCAGCCAGAGCTTGACTCTGATCCCGAGCCTGAATCTCCTCCATCGGTTCCGAAGCTCAGATTGATCGCTATCTCCTCTTGCGGGCGCATACCTCACAAAGAAGAGCAGCAGCGGCAAGATGAGGATCCAGCAGATTGTGCCCACCCTTAGAGCTCCCCTCCCCACCATCATCCGCCGAAACCAAAAGAACGACTCGAAGAAGCCGAGGAGGAACAGACTCGGAAAGACGACGGCGAGAGCAATAACCCACGGTTTCGTGCCTGGCTTGTCCCTCAGCCAGTCGTTGACGGGGTCATCACGACTCGTCCCGGGCTCGAGATTGCCCCAGTACGAGTCATCCGTGGCCGTCGGGTTACGGCAGTCGGCCAGGTAATACGTGGCGAGCCAATCAGACGACGTGTCTGCGCCATTTATCCGCACCGCGCCGTCCGAGAGGTACGCCGTGACCTGGGTGTAGACGGCGCCGTTGCCGTGTCTCCCAGTTGTGCTGGCGAGGCTGGTAGGATGGAACTGAGAGCGGACTTCAGAGGGGATGGTGATTCTCGTCTTGGTCGAGACTGTGAATGGCGTCGGACAAGATGCAGGCGCGGTGTAGACGACGCCTTGGTAGTAGTACGTGAACGGACCGTCAAGGTTGATTCGGCTCGTCGTGGTCTGAATATCTGTCGAGGCGAACTCCCCAGGTTCAAAGTATCGCATGACAATTTCGAGGCCATTGTAGCTCCTCGTGGACGTCGTCTCCGATACGGCTTCACCAGTAGGCGCGACGACAGGTTTGAGCGTCAAGGTTGAGGTCCTGGTAAAGGCCTCATCCGTGGTCTTGGAGATGACATAGTTGGACGTGACGGTGAATTGAGAGGCGACAGTTGTCACCAGCAGCCATAGAGTGATACATGCTCTGATTGAAAAGTCCATTCTCATTAACCGTGTTTAATTGAGAAATGAGGGCGTCCAAGGTATGAATACCATCTTAAGGGACAGCGTTCCGCGTTTAATTCCGCGATCGCCTAAGGAGAGGATCCGCCAAGACCAAGGCATTCAGCTGTTTGTTTGCGTTTGATGACAATTCCGCCTTGCAAGTTTGAAGTTGCACGTCCATGTTTGTCGGGCGAGAGCCATGAAAACATAGCCACCCTTGGCATGCGCCGTTGAGTGAATGTGTTGATGTAGGGTAAAGTCACGATGAGAGATGGAGAACATCACCAAGTGATGGGACAGGTCATGACGCCTTCATGTTTTATTCAGCTCAGCAAATCGTACATAGTATCATATTTCCGTTTTACGCCTTTTACCTTGACGTGTTATTTGAAGCTTGCACTTTAAGACGCTCTAATTACACTCCATCTAACAACTCCAAGCCTATCCATCACCAGTAACAATATGCCGCATATGCTAACAAAAAGGAAACACAAACTTGATCGAAATCGAACATCGCAACTCTATTATCGTACCTAAGGATTCTCGCTCCTTTCATTTACACTCTGACCCGAAGGGCCGAGACCACCAACGCTAGCCGCCACGATACCAGGCATGCCCACGACAGACATCATGGGCGAAATAGGCGGTCTGTTGGAAGATCGCGAAGATCCTCTCCTGCTCCTGACCTTGCTCCTGGAGCGAGACTCGGAGCGATGGCGATGGAGAAGCATCAGCTCGCGAGACTTGGCCATGGCATCGCTGAAGGCCGCCATGCGTCCGCCGCGGACCTTTTTCAAGAACTCGAGATCATCGCGGATACCAAACAGCGCATCACCCAGGTCGTAGTCTTCTGGGTTCGTAGGGGTCTCGTCGCCATCCTCAGGCGACTTCTTCTTCTTCCTCCGCAGAGGGAGCCACTTGGGCCACAGCTTGACCAAGACATCCACAACAGCCTGGAACCAACGGTCGGGGAAGAGACGGATGAGCACACCAACGGGGATGGAGAAGAAGCCCAGGACGACAGAGATGGCCCACTGGGGACCATTGAGGCGGACCACCACAAAGGCGTCGCCTCCAACGTATATGATGATGAGCTGGCCGCCGACCATGATGGCCATCATGAGCATGAAGAGGTGGTTGCGGTGCAGCCCCTCAAAGATGTTGAGACGGTTGTCGATGCGTCGGCTGTTGATGAGCTTGAAGATTTGCATGAATACAAAGACGTTGAAGACCAGGGTTCGCAGTTCCTTCTCGGGGTAGTCCAGGAACTTGGGTCCCGCGAACCAGAGGACGAAGCACACGATCAGCTGGTAGATGGACTGGCCGATGATCATCTTCCACATGGTGATGGTGATGAGAGGCGCAGTACGGGCCTCTGGCTCACGGTGGAGGAGACTTCCGGTAGGGGGATCTGTGGCGAGGGCCAGAGCGGCAAACGTGTCCATGATGAGGTTGACCCAGAGAAGCTGCACGGCGTTGAGGACCGACGTCTCCTCGTCGTCCGAGACGGCCGAGATGAAGGTGATGAAGACGGCAGTGATGTTGACCGTGAGCTGGAACTGGAGAAACTTCTTGACAGAGTCGTTGATGGCACGTCCCCAGGCAAGAGCCTTGACGATGGAAGAGAAGTTGTCGTCCATGAGGATAATGTCGGAAGCCTCCTTTGCCACCTCGGTTCCGGTGATACCCATGGAGAAACCAACGTCAGCTGCCTTTAGAGCTGGCGCATCGTTTGTGCCGTCGCCAGTAACAGCAACAATCTGGCCCTGGGCTCTAAGAGTCTTGACGAGAATACGCTTATCCTCAGGACTAGAACGAGCCAGGATGCGGAGGCCCTTGACAACCTCTGCCCGTTCCCGCTCACCGAGCTTGCGGAACTCGGAGCCTTCCATGACGGCATTCTTCTCCTTGACGTTTTCATCAGTAAGGATACCACATTCGCGTCCAATAGCCCTGGCAGTCTCGATGTTGTCGCCAGTGACCATCTTGACCGAGACCGAGGCGGTGGCGCAATCTTGAACAGCTTTGGGGACACCCTTTCGGACGGGATCCTGGATACCGACGACGCCCATCCATGTCAGGTTGTTGAGAAGGTCCGTCAGTTCAACTTCCTTGGAGGACTCCTCCTCGTTTCCCAAGCTGGGACTCAAGCTCAGAACCGGCGGCCACGACTCAAAGTCACGGTACGCAAGAGCCAGAGTTCGCAGAGAGTTGGTGGCGTACGCAAAGATCATGTCTCTAATCTCCTCCTTGTGAGAATCCGAGAGCGTTTCCGTGCTAGGAGCCTTTGTAGGATCACCAAGAATAGTCGTACACTGAGCAAGGACAATCTCGGAAGCACCCTTGATAAAGAGACGATACTTGGGCTTATCCTTGGTCTTTCCGGGGACTTCGACGACGGCACCCATGCACTTGCGCTGCGAGTTGAAAGGGAAGAGGCGCGTGACAGGATGGTTGGACCGTTCGACAGCCAGAGGACCGAGACCGAGACATCGACGAGCCCAGTCGAGCAGGGCCGTCTCGGTCTTGGTTCCCACAAAGCTCTGCTTACCATTCTCCTCGGCCTCGAAAGCTGTAGTGTTGACGGTGATGGCCGTCTTGAGGAAGGTCTGATACTCGGGGTCGAGCTTTGAAGAGAGCTGGTTGAGAGAGATCAAGTCTGTGCCTTGAGCCTCGTCCTTCTTTGCGCCTGCGCCAGTGTCTGGTTGCTCCAAGTTGGAGTCGCCGAATACCAGCTGACCTTTCTTGCCCAGAGAACCAGCAACAACCGTCATGACGTTCTCGGTGAGAGTACCAGTCTTGTCGGAGCAAATCACAGTCGCATTTCCCATGGTCTCGCAAGACTGAAGATGTCGCACCAGGTTATTCTCGCGCGTCATCTTCTTGGTGGCGAAAGCAAGAGACAGCGTCACAGCGAGGGGAAGTCCTTCGGGGACCGCGACGACGATGATGGTGATGGAGGTGATCAGGATTCGGAGAAAGCTCTGGCCCTTTTCCTCGCTGGGGTCGTCGTTCTTGGGAAGTCGGGCCAGGAACTCGATGAGGAGGACAAAGAAGAGAAGCAGACCAGCCGCACTTCCCAGCTTTGCAATGTAGCCTACAACAGTCAGTCATGCACTCAACACATGGCCATGTCAACTTACCAGCCAGAAGATTCAGCTTGGCCTGCAATGGGGTCAATCCTGGGTCGTCGCGCAGAGACATCATAGTCTTTCCATGGCTAGACTGTTGTCCAACCGCCGTAACTAGAAACGTTCCAACTCCGTCAAGAACCTTGGCACCCGAGATGATGAAGGGATCAAGCTTCTTAAGCTTGGGCGAGTCCTCGTGCAGGAGCGCGTGAAGAACTGCATCCGCAGGAACCTTCCTGATGAGATCCGACTCTCCAGTGGCCGAAGACTCGTCGCAGCTGACGTTGTGTCCACCGATAAAGATGCCGTCCACGGGGAGAACATCACCTGGCTCGAGAAGCATGACGTCTCCTACCAGCACATCGTGGATCGAGATGGACATGGGCTTGCCCGACCGCGTCACCTTGACGAGACGATCCTCCTTCTTCTGGTTCAGCTTACGAAACTGTCGTTCCTTTTGCCAATCGTTGAGAGCACCAACGACGACGACAATCGTGATGGCGACAATGATGGCGACACCTTCTACCCATTCAATCTTGGCGCCTTCATGATGAGTAACCCCAAACGTCTGGTACAGACCTAGCGCGAGCGATACGACGGCAGCGACGCTCAGAAGAATAAGGACGCGATCCTGCAGCGCGATCCAAGCAAGTTCAAGCAGCGACTTGGACTTTGGCTCCGGCAACCGATTAGGCCCGTAGACCCTCGTCCGGTCGACAAACTTGTCCTTTTTCCCGTGCGAGTCGTCGGGCTGGCTGGGCTGCGTGTCGCTGTGCTTGGGGGCCTTGGGGGAGTAATCTGACGGGCTGGTCGCTGCAGCTGTCGCGTCCTCAAAGGACACCGAGTCCGAGAGCTTCCCCTCGTCGAGGCTCAGGCCCGCGCGACAGTCTGTTCGCAGGCCCTTTTCGAGGCCGGGGAGCCCGCCGAGCGCCGCAAAGGCCGACAGGTTCTTGGGGTTGATGAGCTTGGAGAGGTGTCCCGGGGAAAAGGCAAAAGGGTTGTTGTCGACATTGTAGAGGTGCTCCTCGCCGGGGTCGGCCTTGAGGATCTCGTTGATGTCGCCCTTTTGAGCCTGTCGAAAGACGTGGATGTCGCGGTCGTGATCAGACCCGACCTTGGTCGTGGGCGAGGAGGACCACGATTCGGACCTCGACTTGGACGGGGGCACGGCCAGGGTGTTTACGTCGTCGAGGGGAGATGAGATTACAGAAGCTGGATTGCCTATTCGTGAGCAGAGCGTGTCAGTACAGGCCGATACTGGTCCCGCGGGCGATCGCACTGGAGCATTACCGGCATCATCGTTTCCAGCGTCAATTGCAGCAGTGTCTACCGTGATGGTGGGCGCGCGAGGGCGCCCTGCCGGCTGGGGAGCGCTGGAGTCCATGTGAGCATCTGGGGGGGTGAACCTTTCAGGTCATGGATGAGGAGTATGTAGGCAGTGTCTGTGAAAGATGATGATGGAGAAAAGAGGAGAGTAGGAGGAGAGCAGAGTAGAGCGTGAGAGGAAACAGGCTCGGGGCAGAGAGACCAACGAGAGCACCTTGTAGATTGGACATTCACACACGTCACAGCCTCCGATGATCAAATCACACCATGAGCCTGGCCTGACAGGAAACGAGAAGACGAAAAAAAAAAAGTGCAAAAAACACAGCCACAGCCACGTCCTACTCTAGAGCGCTGCCAAGTTTCTCGGCGCCCGACGTGATTGGCGTCCCACGGGGACTCAATCAATTCTTGGTTTCTGGGAGAGCAGATCACGGCGAGGACCGTGAGGGGTGTCCCATCATCTTGGCAAAGTCGCCTACTCTACTGGGCGAGTTGCTGATGCCTATGGATGGATCTCTTGCTTTGCGAGGTTCAAGCCCAACCGAGGCATATAACGCGATGGTACCCACGGGTAAGCAGAACTGTATTTCTAATACTTACTCCATCATCAATAACATCTACTCCGTACACTCAAAACAAATCACTACATCTCAAATGACACGTTCCAGTGGCAACAATCTCCATATCCCTTGGTCATTTGGCCCTGATGGTGGCCATACCCGCCAAGACCAATCACTCCAGCGACCATGGCCAAGGCGATTTCCAAGCCGTGGGTCCCGCCACTTCTTTTAAGCTTATTATGTCTCCTCAGGCGCTAGATCAAGGTACCTCAGGTAGCAAGACCTTCTGTATGGATTCATCTTGTCTCTTGGTCGCACATGACGGCCCAATACGCGACACAAGAGGGGGCGCAGCTTGGGCAATCACAATCTCTCTTCTTTCTCTTCTTCTTGCCGCCCGCTGAGACACAAACACACGACACACTTGTCGTCTCCTCACGCTAATTCAGCACAGCCTCCCTTGGTATGTCGGTGACGCGGCGTGATTAGCTCCAGGTCCCACAATGTGCAGAAAGCTGCCCCAAGTGTCAGTTGCAGGGCGCCAGTGACATTCATGTTTCGTATTGGTAGAAATGGACCTCACCTTTTTGCACCATACCCGTTAATCCCATCTGTAATTTCACATCATGTCAAGCAACAACCTGGTTATCCGACCCGCAACGCGCCAAGGTATTGTCAGTCTCACGATAAACTTCCCGACCCCAATAGCTCATGTAATTCCCAAGATGTCCCTACCATCCTCGGTATGATGCGTGCAACTGCTGCTGAGCAGTGTGCCGCCTCCAAAGTGAAGGCAACCGAGCAGGACCTCCTCGACAACATCGACTTTGGAGACTTGGACACGTGCACACCCCGCGGCCGCTTCACCAAGGTCATCCTTGCCGTGGCCCCAGAGGGCATCGCCGGCATGGCGACCTACTTCCTCACGTTTGCAGCCTGGCTTGGCCGATCGGGAGTCTGCCTGGAAGATCTCTACGTGGCCCCAGAGTACCGCCGCAGGGGCTACGCGCGGGATCTCATCCAGGCCATCGCGAAGGAGGCCAATGAGCTGGGGTGCTCTCGGATGGAGTGGCAGTGCTACAAGGATAACCACCGCGCTCTGCAGTTCTATCAGAGCCTCGGGGCAAAGGTCATGGATCCGATAGCCTACCTCCGTCTCAACAAGGAGGCCATGGAGAAGCTGGCAGACGAGAAGGAGACAGCTTCCTTCCTGAACTAGCTCTAGTGCCTGTCCTCCCCTGCCGTTTATTAATTAAGCTTATTTCCCACATCTTGATGTTGCTGCATGCCACGGCGGCCCATGTCAATGGCGTGACGTCATTGGCCATGTTCAACAGGAGAGGACATGTTTACAACGATTGCAAGGACCAACACGGACAATGCAAAACGCCGAGGGCGGAAGGACAAGTCCATAATATAAGCTTTGATCTGACGTGTTTGTGAGGCGGAGCAGAGGCTGTGTTTTTTCAAGGGGCGAAATTACTCTATAGGGAAACCCGTGCGACGGATAGACATGTCCGGGAGTTGCGGAAAGGGGAAGGTCAACTCAAGTGCGACAGAAACATGAGCTTTATGAAAGGCTATCGTGTTGGTGTGAGGCAGTGCTCGATGTTTTGTGTGAGTATTGAGTTTTGATTCCATCACAGGATGTTCAAATCCCTCATAGTAGAGTTTGTAGTCTCTGACAACGGTAGGTGAGAGCCGTCATCACCTTGTGATTATAATGAAAAACTCTTCATTTCACGAGACAGCATAGCCACTCGGCTCACACCATAGAAAGTATGTATCAGGCTGTCACTCTCACTTCCTAGCTGGTGTCCGATACCCTAGAGACTGCCCAAGTATGACATGAATTCGGGCAAATTCAAGTAAACCTCTCGTGCCTTCAACGACAGATGCTCCTTCGAATGAGATTTAGATTCAACTTCTTGCATGTGTAGTGTTTTTCTTAGCCATCTCATAATCCGTATGCTGCACGTCCAAATGGGTGTAGGCGGCAGTCTTTCGTTAGACTGTCAATCTCACCAAGTTAACCCTAGGTTAAATCATTCATCCATCGTTGTAGTCTTGATGATTCTCAATCTCTTCTCATATACTCAGAGAGTGCCGACAGTCACTGGGAGCACATAATTTTCAACACGATAATGACATGGAAATCCTATCATAAACACCACGTTGCTCACCATGGCCGATCTCACGTGAAGAGAAGTCTCACTCAAACATGCTCAACAGAATACACATTAAACTTTTACCATCTAAGAGTATATCCATCTATAACCCCTCTATACTGCCCAAACACCCTATTCCTTAGCTCCATCCTCCACAGCATCCACCTTGACCTCAGGAGCAGGCCCCCTCCTCAACCAAGGTACCCTCCCCGTAGCCGGATCCAAAATACAAGCAAAATGCGTAAACCCATTCGAAATCCTCTTGTCCATCATCCACTCCCGCAGCGTCTCCTCCTTGACAGAGCTCTTGTTGTCATCCACGACAACAGCCTCGTCGTCGCTAGAAGCCTCGGTGCTGCAGTGGTCACTCCACTTGTCGCTGATGACGTCCATGCGGTCGTTGGAATCTCGGAGCCAGAGTTCAGGGTGAGGGGTTACCGGCTCGGAGCGCAGTTCTGTGCCGCATCTTGTGGCGTCGCACGAGTCGTGGTTCGTCTGCACGATGAATCGGTCATTCTCTCGGAGACGCCCAGTCAAGAGGTCCTTTTCGATGACGACTGCGTGGTTTCCGTCGCATAGGGTAAGATAGCATGGTGCACTCCGAACCCCGGCAAGCTGCTTGGCGTTTTCAACGAGAGAAGACGCCGTCCCTGTCTTTTGCTGGTTGAAAAGTGTATGGCGTAGAATAGAAGACACAGAAGGTCGGAAGCCTAGAATAACGAGGAGTTGATGCTTCTTAAGATGAGAGTTGTCGCAAAGATGCAACGGACGATAGTTGAGAGAGAGCGACAAACTCTCCCTTCAAGCAGGTCAGCACTGAACACTTCAAGGCACGGAGCAACGTACTTTACTCCAGTCAACACTCCCATAAAGCCGGCATATGTAATCGACGTGGCAATGACATGATCTGGATCCTTGGACGAGTCTACATACTCGAGCACAATCACCAAATCCCTCAATGGATCCAACCCCCAATCGAGAGTGCGAAAGTGCATCAGACGCTCATCCTGCACGCGCTTCCCCTTGACCTTGACGCAGCCAGCTGTGCAGCCCATCATGACATCCAGAAACACGTTGAGCGCCACCACAAGGAATAGATCACACCGGGCGACCTTGGCGAACCCTCTTATCTCACGCGTCTCCTCCTCGTCGTGCACGCGTCGTAGAAACACTCTGGCGAGGAACTTGGCGATCCGGGCAAGCCATTTAGAACCCAACATGGACTCGAGCAGCTCGTCAAAAACATGACCGAGCGTGCGTATGCGTGGTCCAAAAGTAGCTGCGACGTCTACATATCGATCCTCAGGCGAACGAGCGAGGTCGATCCTAAAAGTCGGAATGTCGCTGTCTTGCGCCATGGTTGGTGATGGAGTCAAGTAGATTATCAGATTGATAAGGAAAAAAAAAGTGCGAGATCAGCGGTGGTGGGTGTACCTGAGAGATTTAAAGTGACAGGTCTGGCTTTTTCAGCTTTGACACATCCTGGTCTGATTCCAATCTCGGGCCCGGCTCGGAGATAAAATAGTGGCCTTGGCTCTGTTGGAAGACCAAAGAGGACAGCTAGACGAGGCAGCTAGACGGGATCAAGTAAGGAACAAGATACGCCTCAAGCATGGGGGGACGGGGGCACGGAGAATCTGCATCGTCCGATGGTGAAGGACAGCTTTACAATAACTATGGCTGGCCCGGATCAGCCGGGAATAAATAAACCCTCCAATCTGTTATCATTGCAGTTCGTGACGTTTTGTCTCAAGCTTCTTCTGGCTTCTGGCCATATACGACGTGTCTATACAACTGTTAGCAGTCTCCAAGAACACTAGAGCAGGTCACTTACATTGGCCACCAAGCGTGGATGCGTCTGTCCTTCATATCCGTCTTCACATTTGTCAAAAACACCTCTACCTGCTCAGAACTCCATCCCAAGGCACGCGTAAACAGCGCCATTGACAGACCCGACAACTCGCCAGCGATATTGTGACAAGACCAAAAGCCCAGCTCCTTGTAGCACGGATCCGCAGGCCACCTGTTGGTAGGCCACTTGTAAATCACCTCGGTGACATTGACAAACCCAGCATCAATCATCTGCTGCTTGTAATGCTTCGCGCTCTGCGCGCTGCGGCCAAAGATGTTTGTCGCCTCAATCATGAGACGGGACCACTGGTCAAGGTAGGATCCCTTCTTGAGCGTGCCGTCGTCGCACTCGGCGGGAAAGGTTATGTCCTGGCACTCGACCCATCCTCCAGGGTTGAGGTTGTTGAAACTCTGCTTGAAGAACTTGGGCTAGTCGCCGATGGACCCGACGAGCATGCGGCCGTAGATAAAGTCGAACTTGTAGCCGTAGGTCCACTCGTCTTCGAGGTCGTCGACCTGGAATGAGAGGTTGGCGGGGAGGCTGGGCTGGTGAGTCTGAGGGTATCTCATTGTGAGGGGAGACATACAAGGTTGGTTGGATAGGGCTGAGATCAATGCCGATGACCTAGCAAGTGTCAATCCTGGAGTTCGTCATGAAACACCGTCAAGCTATACCTCTGCCTTAGGGTGCGCGTCGGCTACTCAAAGGTCAGCAGTGTACAACCCAGATGAGTGAGATGAGATTCCTACCAAAGTCGATGGCCCAAACACCAGTTCCAGTACCAGCATCTAGACATCGTTGAATAGGCTTATCCTTGCCAATCGGGCTGAGGTACAGCTTGCCCCTAAGCGTGAGCGTGAACAAATGATGCTGAAGATCTGACGCAGGTTAGCAAGATCCCCCAATGCAACATGCGATAGATGACACTAACCTAGACGTTCTTGCTCAGACTGGACGGACGCATGCCAAGCAATTAGCAGCATGAACCAAGACGCCCATCGAGATTGACCCTTGTCACTCTTACCGAGTCGTTGGGAAGGACGTAATTGACTTGAGAAGTGTCAGCTCATGGCTCTCTCATGTAGTATCTGGAGACTCACTCGATTCCCTGAAAGAATGATATGTCCGTCCATTCTCGGTACGATACTGAAGAATGCTGGATCGCATGGATGCCGTAGAACTGGCAGCATCTTCCTGCACCTGAGATCAGCGACAAGCGCCAACAAAGAAGTGATGCTGATCCTGGTCACTTCATGAGACCTCACTTACGCCTAATGCCGAATCGTTATCACCAGTCTCTTCAACCTCCTGGGAAATGATTGCTCAGTGTCTGCTATTATCGATACGACGCGTTCACTCTCACCTCGGCCTCGATAGGGTCGTCTTGGGTGGTGGTAGCTCGTCGCTCGACAGGCTTAGGACGTCCCCCTTCACTCCCCTTCCTCTCCGTTTCAACAGGGCCTGTCATGACAAGGGAAAGGAGAGAAGAGCAGATCAATAATATCGATAGTCAACTCGGTCGCGTGCTGGTCTGTCAATGTCAGAGAGCAAAAAGAGGTCACCCCTCACGCGATCGATCGATGTAATGCTAATAAACGAACAGTTTGCGCGGTAGACCGGGTCCCTCACTACTGGAATAACCTGGCCCTAGGGTTCCAAGGAGCTTCACTAGATGGGAATGTCAATTTTATCCGAACATGCACGACGAAGACGTATGAGGTCTCAGTGACGCACGACTTCGGTGTAGACGAGGCTGTTCTGTTTTCTTGTCGGGGGAGATGCCCGTACAAGGAAGGAGATTGCTCGTGACAGACGATTACGTTGCGAGCTTCTTGATGCGTCCCCTGGCCCATATCTATAATATCTCTCCACGGTCTGGGCCCCCTGCTTCATCGGGGAGACACTGCCACTTCAGGCCAGCCATTCGCAAACCGTATTCCACTGTGACCCACGCTAAAGCGGCACGCACCGCCGGCCCCTGGGCCTCCTCCCGATCCATGATGTTCTAGAGGCCTTTAGTGGGTGCATCTATTGATGCTCTGCCGCGTCCGAGCTGCCTCGTCCTATCGGGGCGCTCGAGTTTGTGATCGGACGGGCTCTCGACGAGGGGATCCCCATCAGTGACGGCACGCAGCTTGCGCGCTCAGACATTCCAGCCTTGGATCGACGCGCGAATGCAACGAGGGGAAGAAGGTTGATTAGTATTCATGAATCCGTCATGGGAGCAGAGCATCCTCCTCTCTCTTGGCTTGTCTGTGGTCCAGCTTCTCCAGCTCGTGTCCTGCGAGGAAACCCATCAATGGTCCGAATCTCCAGATCGCGGAAACGGTTCCTAGGATGAGCTTGGTCGACGGACTGCAGGGTCTTGTCGATGACGTGCGCCCGTCAATTGCCATCGCTGGGTTGCTGGTCGGAATCTTGATCTTTTGGTCATGCCTCTCGACATGGGGACAGTACAACCGTCTTCGTGACTTCAAAGGACCTCGCCTTGCTGGGTTCTCGAAATGGTGGCTCATCAGGACCGTAGGAAGTGGTAGAGCATACCTGGACTGATGGGAAGTTACCAAGAAGTATGGTGAGTTGTGTCGCATCAGTTAATTGCGCTTCCAACGAATGCTAACAATGCGCCGCAGGCTCAATCGCTCGCGTCAGTCCCAACGATCTCCTCACAGACGACCCCGACTTCATGAAGCACATCCTCAACGTGAGAACTGAATATCGCCGCTCCGCTTGGTATGATGGAATGCGCTTCGACCCTGCCAACAATAACATTCTCTCGTGGAGAGATGAGGACGAGCACTTGAAGCTGCGATCCAAGATGTCTGCCGGGGTGCGTTACCCAGATAATGCCCTCGCGCACGAGCTGACGGACAGTTACAGTATGGCGGTCGCGAAGTCGAGAACCTGGAACCCAAGATCGACACGAACATACTCGCATTCATCAAGCTCCTGCGCAAGTACGCCGACGAGGAGAAGTCAGTCGATCTCGGTCGTCGAGCCCAATTCTTCACCCTCGATGTCCTCTCCGACTTGGCTTTTGGCGAACCGTTCGTTTGGCTTCTCGGAGACAGACTCGGATGTGTACGAGTACATCAAGACTACTGAGGAGACACTGCCTATGGTCATGGTGACTACTGTCGTTCCCTGGCTGGTCAAGGTGCTGAGTTCCCCCATCTTTAAGAGCCTTTTGCCATCCGAAAAGGATCGACTTGGGTTTGGGAGAGTCATGGGGTGAGTTATTCGACACCCAATGTCTGACAGTCCATCTTCAAGAATCGCCAAAGCAATCATGGCCGAACGATTTGGACCTGATAAAAAGGCCCGGAAGGACATGCTCGGATCTTTTGTTGCCCATGGACTCACCAAAAAAGAGGCCGAGTCGGAGATTTTACTCCAAATGTAAGTCACAGTGTCTATCCATCTCGAGCAATCCCCTTACAAGGCAACCATAGCATCGCTGGTTCTGACACGACGGCCACGGCCATCCGTTCAACCATGCTTCACATCATCACTAACCCTCGCGTGTACAACAAACTACGCACCGAAATCTCCAAGGCCACATACTCGGAACCAATCATCCCAGACTCCATCGGCCGCGAACTACTCTACCTCCAAGCCGTCATCAAAGAAGGCCTCCGGAAGGGCAAGTTTATCCCCGGCGGGACAAGCGTCGGATACTGTGCCTGGGGTATCTTCCGACGCGAGGACATTTGGGGACCCGACGCTGGCGAGTTCCGCCCCGAGCGCTGGATTGAGAGTCCGCCTGCAAAGATAAGGGAGATGGAGAGCGCGCTTGACCTCATTTTTAGCTATGGACGGTGGCAATGTCTGGGGCGGCCGGTGGCGCTCATGGAGTTGAACAAGATCTACGTCGAGGTGAGTCCACTCTAATCTCGCCATCTATCACCCAATCCCTACCAACTTTTGACCTTAAGTTGCTCCCATAGTTTGACTTGTCTATTTGTGACCCTACAAAGCCTTGGAAAGTATTTAACTGTGTCATCCTTTCACAGTCCGAGCTACGGGTGCGGGTAGAGCCTAGAGTTACTGAATCGTAATGTATAATGGGTTCATGGTCGAATCGGTAATGTTCTTCCTTCGGGTTGCTTCTGGCTATCTGTAACATAAAGGGTATTTATCTGGTTTATAAACTACATTCGTCAACACTACACTCTTGTCAACTTATCAGGTAATATGAGCCTACGGATACACATTGTGAACCTAGGCTCACTTCATATCGGGGCAAGATGGCTTCTCAAGAAATGCTAGAATGATGCTTGGAGGCTTGGAATTAGAAAGAGGTCGACTTGTTGGCTGCGACAGCCTTTAACCGTTGGCTCCATGTCCCACCAACGCAGCCCAACCTGCCGGCCAACACGTCACCTGATATAGGGAGGTAACCAGCCATTGTTTTACTAAGCGCTCAAATTTCGGAACCTACGCAAATAAAACATCATCGCTAAGAGTCAGCCAGCCATGTCGACGAGTCCCGGAGCAACCGCATCAGACCAAAATGAAGCCTTCGGGTGCAAGTTCTGCAGGTCCTTCCTCGAGGCAGCCGAGGAAGTGAAATCACTCAACGAGAAGAAACTAGCTGCCCCTTCAGAGTACACTCGGGAGCGCCGATCTTGGAACTTTAGAACCGACGAGGTGTACAACGGGTGTCAAGTTCACCTCGACTTCCAAGAGGCCCTTCGAAGACTCAACCTCGAGTTGAATGGCATGGACCATCCGAGAGAGAACCATACCGGTGTTCGATTATCAGTAGGAAGTGAAGTGGTGCTACTTGAAAATCGCTTTGATACGAGTTGGATCCCGCGAGGGCCACAACTTCTGCTCATCAACGACCTCTCTCAAAAGCCCGGCATTCCTCTGGGACGGGTCCTGGACCATTTCATCGACCCGGCTCTGATACTCAAGTGGAAACAAGATTGCGAAAAGTATCACGGAAGCGAATTCCAGGATAGAAGCACGCGTCTCCGTCGGCCGCTCTCGTTCCTTATTGATACGAAGCAGATGTGTCTTGTTGAACCTGCAGATGGCATGGAGTATGTCGCTCTAAGCTACGTCTGGGGCCAAGCACCCATGCTCAAGACAGCTCGAGCCAACATCCATCTCTTGCGACAGCCTCATTCTCTAGAGAAACTTGGGAATCAGATCCCGACTACCATTATGGATTCCATCAAGCTGGTGCCCCTACTGGAGGAGCGGTACCTATGGGTAGATTCCCTCTGCATCATCCAAGATGACCCAGTTTCCTGTCAGCAGCAGATCAACCAGATGGCAGCTGTCTACGACAATGCCACTCTCGTGATAGTCGCAGTCGATGGTCAAGACGCACAAGCTGGTCTCCGCGGTCTGCCACATTCGCCACAACCAAGGCATCTCAAACCCATCCTTCAACTAACACCCGAGACGCGCTTCACCATCAAAGGACTTCCGTACCGTGCTTCAACTCCTTGGATGACCCGTGGCTGGACCTTTCAAGAGAGTATATTCTCACGGAGAAAGATCATCTTTTTTTGATAACACTGTGAGGTGGACATGCCGGTGCTGCACCTTCTGCGAAGATATCGACGAGGCACCTGAGGAAGCACGTTCAGCTCCTCTTCTGCAGACATATGGTAATAACCTTGCAACATTCAATGCACTTGAACTCTCCAGGGCCCCAAACCTGCGCCTCTTTGCCGACCTAATCAACGTTTATAACCAACGATCACTCACCTTTGAGGAAGACGTAATGAATGCCATTTCCAGTACATTCAGCGTCATGCAGCAACCCTTCCCTAGAGGATTCATCTACGGTCTGCCCGTTTCCTTCCTCGATACTTTTCTGGCATGGCATGCCCTGCACCGTGGTCTACGCCGCCGCAAAGGGTCGCGTCAAGATGCTGCTCTCCCACCAAGCTGGACGTGGGCCGGATGGAAAGGGAGACTGGCCGGCGGGGTCAGGAGAAGACTCAACCAACCCAATGCCGTGTCTCGAGTGATTCCGACACTCATGTGGAACACCCGTGAAACTCCAAGTTCCCCTGGGCGTCTTATTCCATTTCAAAATGATGCATATCACTACAAAACCCGCTTCATGGGGGAAACGCAGAGCCTCCCAGAAGGGTGGGAGTACAATCTTCGAGATTACTACGAACACAAGTCCTTTCCCGGGACAAAGTTCAAGCATCCGGTCCCGATAGGCCAGCCAGGGAACGAGGAAACCCAGCAAGAAATCTCCTACGGCCGATATCTCTGTGCAGAGACACATCAAGCGCGGCTCTGGGCAGCCAAACCTCACAGAGACGGGATTTCAGAATCAGAAAGGAGTGAAATAACGAACCTGATAGATGATTCTTGGAACAAGGATATCCTCTTCAAGCACTCAGCCGTGCTCAAGGATAAGCAGGGGAGTCGGGTCGGGGTTCTCTGCCTGGACTCGGATGATGATTTTGACCGCATCTGGACGACCGGATCACCGGGAATTCTCATAGACGTTGTGGAAATATCTCGAGAAGATTACCATGACAAAACTGGCTCATGGTCTTTCTGTAATGTTCTCTGGGTGGAGTGGGAGGACGGGGTTGCTTATCGGAAGGCGATGGGAAGGGTTGAGAGGGACGCCTGGGATGGATTAGAGAAGGAGGAGATTTCTCTAGTATTAGGGTGATTGTCAGTTATCCAGGCACAGAGACTATGGGAGTACATCTTTATCCATTTCACTTGATTCCTGCTGTAGAAAAAGCCACGGAGCATGAGAACATAGCAATATTAGAGTACATCTATGTTGCTATGCCTACTATTTTCTCCTTTCCTTTTAAAGAGAGCACCATCCTTTCTTAAGCACAAAGCAATCCTCACCTTGGATATTATAATCAACTCCAGTATTTCCTGATATTTGCTAGTCTTGACCACTTTTTAAAATCCAGATCATAGGCCGATATCTATGGCGGCCGAGAGCGACAACCGTCCAGGGAACGATTTTCCCCACTGGTCTTTTTTTTACTAGAGCCTCCTATAGAGATAAGTGAATAATATTAAGTTAATAAGGCACTGAAGAGGATATATCTATATAAGAGATATACTTCTATATTTATAAGAAGTATATGACTTTACTAAGGTAGGTTATTGTAAGCCGTTGCAAGCTATGGCTGTAGGCTGTTGCAAGCTGTTGCCGTAAGCCATTATAAATATTACCCTGCGGCCACAGCTTTTAACAGCCTGCGGCCATAGCTTGCAACAGCTTGCAACGGCCTACGGCAGCAGCTTGTAACTGCTTGCGGCCACAGCTTGTAACTGTTTGTAACGGCCTACGGCAGCAGCTTGCAATAGCCTACGGCCACAGCTCGCAACAGCTTGCAATGGCCGATAACTAGAGATAAAAATGGACTCAGTAGGATTGCTGTAATAATATGTATAGATAAAATACTCTCTCGTTTAAGGACCATAAACGCCCCTGGGGCGTTTAGATAACCAAAAATCGTTCCCGGACGGTTGTCGCTCTCGACCGCCGTAATATCCAAAGCAGCGGAGCCAAACCCCGGGCATCTCTGCCTCAGGCACCTCCACTAGCCCAATAGCATCACGGCAAACCTCATGGAAACAATCTGCACCGCCATTATCAGCCAACAACGACAAACTCAACCAGCATGTCCGACTCCAAAGATGGATCGGCGCCCGACTCTCTGATATCCATGGAGGATGGTAAGAAGTACTGGGAGGGCATCGAGGCCGACGTCAACGGCATGCTGGGCGGTATTCCCTCAGTGTCCAGGATCGACCTGCAGGGCTCGAGGACGTTTCTTGCCAGGTTGGGGATTGGCATCAGGACTGGGCGGAAGATGGTTTCTAGGGCGCTTGAGGGCGGAGCAGGGTGGGTGCATTCCTAGACGCAAAGCGAGGCATCGGCTTCAAGGGGTGTTGGGTATTTTTCAAGCCAGAGTTGCTAATCACTCTGCAAACCAACAGGATTGGTAGAGTCACCGAGGGACTTCTTACTCAAGTGGCCGAGAAGGTGGATATCATTGAACCCATTTCCAAGTTCACGGATGTTCTACAGGGCAAGCCTGGGGTGGGAAGCATCTTCAACGTCGGCCTCGAAGGCTGGAAGCCCGAGGATGGAGTTAAGTATGACCTGATCTGGACGCAGTGGTGTGTCGGCCATCTACCGGACGACCTTCTCGTCGAGTACCTTGAGCGATGCAAGTCTGCGCTGACACCAGAAGGAGTCATGGTCATCAAGGAGAACCAGAGCACTAATGGCGTTGATGTGTTTGACGACTTGGATAGCTGTGTTACACGGTAAGTGCATGCATGACACAGAGGAGAATGAAATTCTAATAAGAATTAGGCAAGATGAAAAGTTTTTGGCCTTGTTCAAGCAGGCTGGTCTGCAGGTTGTACGAGCTGATATCCAGCGAGGATTCCCAGCGGCTCTTTTGCCCGTCAAGATGTATGCACTGAAGCCGGCGGAAAGTTGATACTATAGAATAAAAAGCCCGAGCTAATGACACCACAATGACCTCGTCCTTAATATTTCTCATCTTTTTTTCTTTCTTTCTTCTTTTTTTCGCTGCCCGGTTGACGCGTGACACCGCCGAAAGCTCAGCTCGGCCATGACGGCAGACAACCGACTTGGCAAAAAAAAACGCCTTTGATCACGGTCCGAGGCGGTGCACTTGGCATTTGATATTGCAAAAGCAGGGGACAGTTTGATGACTCCCCAGGGGTCCAATAGCGCATTGGCCTAGCAATCTTTTGTAAAAAGGGCTGATAAAAAACTCAACCAGTATGAACAAAGCCAGGTGAGGCCATCTGCCCTAGTCCAGAAAAGACTCTTGGCCGCTGACGTGCTCAAGACAAATTTTCACCCCCAACTTTGTTCATCCTCTCCTCCCCAGAAGGTCTCGACTGACGCCCAAGACCTCTAGGGACCGTGCACCCAATGGCGGGATCCTTGGCGATGCCATATCAACGGCCAAACCGCCGTGTTTTTCGACATGACGTCTGGATAAGCCGGCATTCCAGACAAGGATGACCCCCACCGACGGCCCACCGCTGCCGAGCACGCCATCCGCTTCAGGAGAACGACCATCGGCTGGTCGGCCTTTAAATAGAGGACTTTTCTCTGCTCTCCTTGAGTCATCTTGATCTCTACGGGACATCGGCGTGTCACGAGGGCAGCATCTTCAAGTTGAACAGTCTCAGCCAAACATGCCAGATACTTCTAGCGATAACCCCGAGGCCGGGTCAAAGGAGTCAACTCCAACATCTTCCTCCATCTCTCGACGATTCGCCGCAGAGGTTGATGTACGATGGGGCGACATCTTGCTGCTGATTTGCTTCTTTGTCGCCGGTCTGGTCGACAGCGCTGCCTTTAACTTGTATGGATGTTTCGTCAGTATGCAGACAGGTTAGTATCCCTCGACAGCCTCTTTCGAACGATATACCAACAGCAACAGGAAACACCATTTTCGTCGGTCTAGGCGTCAGCGGCCAACCCGAAAATCTCCCCGGAAAAGCCTGGTCCCGCTGTTTCCTCGCCATAATCTTCTTCGCCATCGGCGCCCTCTTCTTCTCCAACTTCCATCGCTACTTTGGCCCCCAGAAGCGCTGGGTCCTGTTCGCGTCCTTTCTCATCCAGGCCGTCCTCACGGGTCTCGTGGCCCTCCTCGCCACCACTGGTGCGGTCCGAAACGGTCCCCACGACAGGACCACGACGCACAAGGACGGATGGATCATTGAGAGGGTGCGCAACGACTTTCCCTATTCCGACTATGCGCCCATCATCCTGCTCGCCTTCCAGAGTGCGGGACAGATCGTTGCTAGCCGAGTACTCAAGTACAACAGCATGCCCACGGTTGTGCTGACGAGTCTGTACTGCGACATGATGAGCGACGCAAAGCTATTTACGTCACCCATCACCGACAATGCGGATCGGAACCGAAGAGCCACTGGAGCCGTCTTGTTATTTGCGGGAGCTGTCTCGGGTGGCTTCCTGTCCAAGTCTTGGGTTGGATTTGCTGGTGCTCTCTGGATTGCTGCGTTCCTCAAGTTGTGCATCAGCTTTTCATGGGCTTTGTGGAAGCCAAAGGCGGAAAACAAGTAGATGGGTAGATAGGATTGTGTGATACCACGGAAGCAGGAGTTGGGAGCGATAGACAACTGATAGATAATATGCTAGACAAGATAATAGAAACATAATCACTACATCTTTTGATAGCTTCAGTTATCGATTGCCAGGCCTGTGATTTCTACTCCATGCACATGTCAACTTTGGCCTCCACCATGCCAATTCGGCAGCAAGATGTGCGACCGAATGGAATCAGCTGGCCTTTGCTTTAGGTGCTCAAGGCACTCTAAACCGGATATCAAGTTGCAATAAATGTACAATATCATGGAACAACTTGACTTTGTCGTTGGTGTGTCGTTGGGAGGAGCAGTCCACATCGGGTGGAGGATCTCGGTCTTGCAGCATGCAGGCCTCGGCGATCAATGCAACCCACCGAAACAACATCCATCACTGCATCGTATCAATGCTGCAAAATGCGGTCGCATCGTGTGTTCATGGATCTATTCATTTTAATTTATTTTTGTCGCTCTAAATTATGCATTCTAAATAATATTCTTCAACTCTTGTCCAGCTCGGAGCCGCCTCAAGTTGTCGGCAATCAAGGCCTCGGAGCCCTGTGGCCGTCCACCGGCGGCGTGCGGCGACACGATGACGTTGGGCGCCTTCCAGAGTCTGCTCGGCTCAGGGAGGGGCTCCGTCTCGAAAACATCAAGGGCAGCTCCTCCGACCTCTCCCTTCTCGAGAGCATCCACCAGGGCATCCTCATCAATCGAGGTACCACGTCCGACGTTGACGACCCACGCGTGCTTGGGCAGAAGCTTGAGGCGCTCGGCGTTGAGAGCGTGGCGGGTGGCGTCGGACCCGGGGAGGATCATGACCAGGGCATCCGTCTCGGGGAGGAGCTCCGCCAGGCTGTCCTCGCCGTACACCTCGATGCCGTCACGGACACCCCTTCGGCGCGCGATGCCCCGAACCTCGGCCCCGAGACCGAGGAGGTGCGGGGTGAGCGTCTTTGCAATGTTGCCAAATCCCCAGATGAGCACGCGAGCGTCGCGCAGAGACGTAAAGGCGCCTGCAGGTCGGTCGGGCTGTGGGCCGCCGAGGTGGCCCGGCCACTTGCCCTGGAGCTGATAATCGCGCATCTCATAGAACCGGCGCGCCGCGTTGAGGAGGAGACCGAGGGTGTGCTCGGCGACGGTGCGATCGTGCAGGCCCGAGCCGGTGGTGACGGTGATCTTGGACGTGTCGAAGCCGGCGCTGAGGACGTCGTTGGGCCCCGCGGCCAGAGACTGGATCCAGCGGAGGTTCTTCATCCTGGCGGCGGCATCCTTGAGGTTCTCGGCGCTGTTTGTCCAGGTGACGAGCACCTCTGCGTCGATGAGGTCCTCAGGGATGGTCTTCTTGACGTCGTAGGGCTTGAGCTCGACCGAGAAGCCCTCGATGCTCGAGACGTCGAGCTTGAGCGAAGTAGGATACAGCAGCTTCATGGCGGGCAATTGAATGTTGAGTCTGGAGGTGGTGGTCGCAAAAGATCTTGTGTTTCTCGAAGCCCAGGTCAATCGGGTTCGCGCAGTATATGTACCGATTCGCAACAACGGGCGCATCATGGGGGATGGATTGATGGATCGAATCGGCGAGAAAGCCGCGAGGCAAAGGCCAATGGGCTTGTAGATGTTGTCAGGCCCCGACGCCGGAGGAGCACCTAACTACCCCGCCGTGGGGGCAATTGGGGGGCGAATTTTGGTGATGCTTAGCGTTGGAGTTGAGGGTCGCGATTCATGTCGGCTTTGGTTCCGGCGGGGGAGGATGAGCTAACTTGTTTGTAAACCCCAAATCCCGCGGGGGAAAGGTGATTAATCATGCTAATTCTATTCAATTATGGCTTATAAGTAGCACAATCCCGCGGGGGATTGGCTTGAACGCGGTGATACTTGTGAGACCATTCGGGAGCTCATCTGCAACCGACCGAGCCCGGAGGAGCTCACCAATGACGTCACAGAAGATTGTGCAACGGATTGGCCAAGTTACTCTGTCAATACGGTATCTTGATTAAAGAGTTAATTGCTACTGCCAATTGATGGACATTACTCGTTAAAAGTCAACCTGGCTCCCCTGACCAGCCAATCTACCCTCGGAGAACAAAACACCACTACCCGAAACATCCACGACTGGCACATTCCCATCAACAGCCAGGTTCACCTTGATGAGACATTCCCTCCCAACCTGAAGACCCTGCCAGACTTTAATACTCGCCTTGTTATTAATCAATTCGAGAAGTCCCTCCCTGCGCAAAAACTCTGACAGAGGCCCTGCAGCGCTTCCGGTGGCTGGATCCTCAGTTGACATGCCGGGGCTGAAGAATCTCGCTTGATAGGTATTTGCAGACGCACCCTCGCGATCGTCCTTTGCAAATAGATATAGCCCGTAAGTGTGCTCGTCCGCGAGTTGGAGCTGCTCGAGGAGCCTGTCCCGCTGTACACTCGCACGCTCGAGCGCAGCGATGGACACAACAGGGACGAGGAGATGATGAGTTGTTGATGTAGACATGACCCGTGGGATGACATTCCGTTTTCTGGATACATCAATCCCAGAGGTCAATCCAATATCTTCAGCGTTCAGGCCGATAGTTTCAGCAAGCTGAGACGGGTTTGGGTGCTGCCCATGAACCTTTGGCGTCGCCTGCGTAATGGAAACAGAAAACTCGGCCGGTCCAGCTGAAGAAGCCTGACTCTTGAGAATCTTGACTGGTGTCACCGATCCTCCTAGCTCTTGATGAAAGGTAAACTCCTCAACGCCGTCTCCCTTGCTGATTCCGGATTCCTTCGAAAAGTCCAACAGTCCAGCATGTGCCAGATACCACCAAGCTCCCAGGATATTGTGGCCAACTCCAAAGACCTCTCTCCCATCTGGGAGAAACGAACGGAGCTTGTACTGAGCTCCTGGAAGAGAGGGACGTAGAAAAAAGGTGGTTTCCGAGAGGTTGAACTGGCGTGTGATCAACTTCATCTCAGTGTCGCTGAGTTGCCCCTTCAAGTCGTTGACGACTGCTAGAGGATTCCCTTTGTAGGGCTTCCCTGAGAAGACGTCCACCACTGCGAATTGAGTTTGCGCCATTGTCGGTGAGTTTGATCTGGGCGAGTTTTGAGACTGGTGATGGGGAATGTTCAAAGCTTGAGATGTAGAGCAATGGCTCAATCCTAGGAAATTGGGGATAGTCTATTTATATTACGTTTCAAACACTGAGGATGTCGTGATGCTGCCTCGATCCTACGAATTATTAAGTGTCGTGATTTATCAGCACGTAATCACTCGGACATGATGACCCGAGCTACGAGAATTACTCAGCCAACCCAGACCGGGGCCAAGTCTTGTGTCAAGCAGACACACTCAAAGGTTTAATTCACTTTCAGGTAGAAAAAGAAACTGAAGTTTATAGGGAAAGCTTTTTCCGGATAGTGGAAGAACGACAATTCTGGGCATCTTTCTGAGGGCTGGCTTAGGGGAGAAGTGCAACTGAGCAGGCTACATACCTATTTGGCATGGGTTCACTGTGTACCCTAGAAAAAGGGTTAAATGAATGGTTGGAGGAGATTTAATAAGGATTCATTATCACCTATAATCAGATTAGAATTCAATAAAAGTATTATGGAATAACCGTGAGGATTTAGTAAGGCTGTTTGCCTGAACACATGAACGCCATGTATCGTCGAAACGACTCCAAGATCACACAGGCCAAAACGCTACGGGGCTAATTTTAAAGGTGTGAGAATGACCCAACAAGTCTAACTATTTTTCTTTGTTATAAGATGATTCTAGCTAGGGTTTGAACATGCAGTGGCTGTCATCTTGAGTTCCGGTCACTGTGCATATTCGTGCTGGACCGCTCTGGAGCAGTCACTACGCTTTGTGCTGCATTTCTTGGCTATATGTGTTGCTGTTCATTGGAACAATCTACTCCATTAACATGCGTTTCATCGAGGCCGATACACGTCGAGAGCTTCCGACTGTGACCTCGTCCCTGGGGGCCAAGACCAAGTGTTGGGGTGATATTCACTATTGGTGAGTTGCATTGCCTTAGGCTCATAAGAGAGATTAGAAAGTAAGACTCGTGAGGTAGATGTTGAACATTGCGGTGCTGCGAGATGAGTGGCAATCCACATTCAGGGTAGATGTCTGTTGGTACTTGTCCCTGAAAAGAGCTTAACCTGGGTCAAGGTTGTGAATTTCACGGTTCTGCCCCCGTTCTTGTTACATGATGTTTTTACGCCACACACCTGATTATTGATCCTTCATTGCGATATGTGGCAATGGAAAGATGGAGAAAAGCAAGAGTTGGGTAAGAATCAACTGCTTCGTGATGATGGAGGCAAACGAGCTGACACAACAACCCCCACAAGCACTCAAAAATTTCACAACAGCCAAGCCAACTAGGCTGCCAATACGCCGGGATCTCCCAAATGAGCGACGACCCAGTGAGCTGGTCAATCGGCTCATCGCCGATGACAAGGCCCTGTTCCAAAACGGAAGGCGAGTAGACAGCGTTCTTCACATGGGTGCCTCGAATGGACCACGACCTCCCGGAGAGGCCGATCTGTCAATATTGACTGTAGAAGCCAAGAGGTGAGCATCCCGGCCCAAGCGGATCTGACTTGGTGAGGCCAAGAAGTGATTGTCTTGGTAGAGGCAAACCCGACCTGGGAAGAGTTATTCACCGAGTTCAAGTGGATGACGGCGGAATGGATACACGACCTAACGCACGAAAAGTCAAATCCAATTAAGCTTAAACGATAAGAGGACAAGATTGTCGCTAGGACGTCGTAGCGTCCCGAGTGTCTCTGATCATGGTAGGTGACGGGTTGGACGACATATGCAGCACGACAACTCCTCCTTTCGGAACAAGCTGTCAAGGCGAGCAGAGAATCAGCTTGCTCCTCAATGGCAAGCATCCCAATGGTTCGTGGGACCATGGATGACCTACCTAATGCAAAAGAAAAACTAGGATGCCCCAGACGCCCCCCTCCCGCAAGCCACGCCCCCATGCTGCTGCCCGTCGAGATCTCGGTATCCAGCCAAGGTGAAGCCGGCAGCTTGGCGTAGACGCGTCCGCCGCGTTATTGGGCGGCTCTTACCTGAAGGACCTGAAGTGTGCGCATCGCCAAGAAGAGCCTCGGTCACAAACTTGGCGTGGGCGACAGCATCAAGTTATCTGAGGCTGTCTTGGCTCTCTGCAGTGAGAGGACGGGTTATTGAAGCTCGAGACATCACGTTGTCGTTGTAAAACGCCACCGAGGCGTGGGATCGACGGTGATATGAGGGACTATCTTGATGGTCCAGACACCCGGGAACAGATGGATGCGCGTTTTTAGCTTGAAAAGTCTTCTAGCTCGGGGTACTCAGACTTGTTGATCCTCACGCGGATGAGAGCCATTTCGAGCAATCTCCATCTCGGCGATGACGACCGTGGCTCAGCGCAGGATCCATAATCCAAGACGGGTCTTCTTTCTAGAATGCGACAAAGCCAAGAAGATAGTTGAACTCTCATCGACAGACGAGGAAGCTTGGTGCGCGCGGCCAAGCACATGCAAGATGGGCGACATGATGGGTCGACGAGAAGACAAGGTACAAAACCCCTTCGGTGTCCCCATACGCAGTGGGCGCACCTTGGCGCGGGATTCTTGGCGCGGCAGAGATGACGAACCAGAGTGTCAACGTGCCGCCGGGAAGAGCTTGTGGGTGGTTGGAACCTCTGAAGGGGGTTGCAGCGTCTTCGGGACGTTGCGATGAGGGGCGGATTTCTTGGCGTTGTTGGAGGAGGGGAGGAAGAGTGGGATTCTCCTCCGAGGAAAACGTTGGTAAGCGAGTCTGGATCTGGATATTAGACTGTGTTGAAGAGCGGACATTGGACTAGAAGGAGAAGTTCCTCTGCGGTCCCTTCATTACCCATATCTTCCAGAAGCCAATTGCACCTGTGTCAACAGCCACCAGGTGGTAGCACATGAAAGCAAAAGTGCACTCGCAGTGCTAACAGACTCCAACCCCTGCTCGATCTCCAGGCTTGGCAAATCTGGAGTTTGTGGGCTCAGAGCGAACCGCCCCGTACACGTGGAGTGATTCCAGATCTCATTGGCCCACACACCCGCAGAGCCTCTCCCGATCTCTCATTCAACGACGATAACTGATGCACGTGGGTTGCCTCTGGTCTGTGAGCGGCTTGAGTGGATGGCAACAATCCCTGTGAGAAGTCTTGATCCCCTGAAGGATCGATTTGCTCTGGTCCGCTTCAGACCTTGGGCTGCCCTGTGCGAAAACGTCCCATCTGCTTTGACCCTTACTGTCTCCCCTCTACCCAGACACTCGTCTCCCACGCCTTCAGGTCAGACCCGACGGGCTCCAATTTTTACGGTTGAACGTCTCCGTGTCTGATGCCATCTGTCAGTGCGTCGTTCGTTTCGCAGACGCTATCGCGGCGCGGACAATTAAGCTAGGATAAGGACCCTGCGTCTGTTCACCACGACGAAAAGACTCGGGTTCCGTTTTCTTGGTCAAAGAGGAGGTCCTTTGTTCATGTCCAGTCTTGGCTTTCCTGCGAGTCAAGTCACATCCGAGAAAAACGCCATATCCGCACCTCCCTTGTCGCCTCACCCGTCTTGGACGCATCCCGCGAATGCAGCAGGGCGCAGCTCTACCATGACAAGTCGTGTGCTTCAAGGCAACTCTGTGAGCTGTCGTCGATCCTAAGTCCTTTGTCCAACACCCGTTGATGATTTGCGGGGGTGTATTCGTCAATGGTGAACGCAGGTATCTGTGAGGAGGCAGAAGCTCCTCTCTAGGATCGAGACTGAGGGTGGACTCGGTCTCAGCCCATCCAACGGGCATCCAGGACACGAGCACGAGAATACCACCCCGTCGCATGCCAAGGCTGATAATCCGTCGACTGTCGCGTGCCAAGGCTGAGAGTCCCTCGCAAGACTGCCAAGGCTGGAGAATGCATCTCAGCCTGGCAATGTCGTCCGAATGGGTTCACCGAGCTCGACGACTAGGCTCACACGCACTCGACCAACGGGAGCGTGCTAGCTACCCAGTGGCCCCAGAAGCATAATAATAAGCTTGTTTGCCAAGACTGTCCGCTACACCCCATGAGGTCTCTCCTGTCGTCCCCTCGTCGATATAAGGACCTGCTGTCATCATGTCGGAAATCTCCTGCAAGCAAACCATCAACCACTCTTCTCTTCACTGCTTCCTTCTTCTAGAAGCCTTTTGACATAAAGGCTCTTCAATCTTTTTAATTGTTGGGATCAAGAAGTCCGAGTGATCGGCCACCGTCGCAATGGTGCTTCACCAGTTCGACTACATCTTTGCCATAGGCACCATCTTTTCGTTCCTCGACGCGTGGAACATTGGTACGTGAAGCCTATGCGATGGGGCCCTTATTCCCGGCTTGCTTCCACTAAGCCTTGGAGCTTCCATCGAGCTTCTAGTCTCTCGTAGCTAACACAAGCCGTTCAACAGGTGCCAACGATGTCGCCAACTCTTGGGCCACATCGGTCTCGTCCCGATCCATCAGCTACCTCCAGGCCATGACCCTGGGATCCATCCTCGAATTCGCAGGATCCGTCGGTGTCGGCGCCCGAGTCGCCGATACCATCCGAACAAAGGTGGTCGACATTGACCAGTTCGAGAATGATCCCGCCCTCCTCATGCTCGGCATGATGTGCGCCATCGTCGCCTCCTCCCTGTACCTCACCTTCTGCACTCGCATCGGTCTTCCCGTCTCGACCACCCACTCCATCATGGGCGGTGTCATCGGCATGGGTATCGCTCTGGTTGGCGCTGATGGCATCCACTGGGCCGACTTCGACAAGGGCATCAGCTCTGGTGTCGTCTCTGTCTTCCTTGCCTGGATCATCGCCCCCGGTCTGGCTGGTGCCTTTGGTGCCATCATCTTCCTCATCACCAAGTATGGCGTCATGCTTCGAAGCAAGCCCGTCTGGAAGGGTCTCTACCTCACCCCCATCTACTTTGGCATCACTGCTTCCCTCCTTACCATGCTCATCGTCTGGAAGGGTGGCTCCATCTCCATCACCTTCACTGACGCCGAGACTGCTGGTCTGATCATCGGTGTCGGCGCCGCCTGGGCTCTCATCATCGCCATCTTCCTTCTGCCTTGGCTGTACCGCATCGTCATCGTCGACGACTGGCAGCTGCGCTGGTGGCACATCCCCATGGGCCCTCTCCTGCTCAAGCGCCCCGCCCCCCCTGCTCAGCCCGAGGGTGCTGAGGGAGGTATCCAGGATTTCTACGAGGGTCACCTTACCCGCGAGGAGCTCCAGGATCTCCGACGTGCTGGCCGTCAGGGAAGCGACGAGTTTGAGCGCGCCCAGGAGCAGAACAGCAACGAGGGCAAGAAGGTCTCTGACGAGGCCCCCGAGGCCATCGCCGAGCCCGTCGTGGTCAAGGAGAAGCGCAGCATCGTCGGTCCCAAGCCCGAGGCCCCCTGGTACAGCGGCGCCATGATCTTCTGGTACCTCAAGTTCCTGTTCCTCCAGGGTGTCGACCAGGACATCATCAACATGCAGAAGAAGAAGAGCATCCTGACGGGCGACCTCGACGAGATCCACGCCAACGTCCCTCACTACGACAACCGCGCCGAGTACCTGTACACCTTTATGCAGGTCATGACTGCCTGCACCGCCTCCTTCACCCACGGCGCCAACGATGTGGCCAACGCCATCGCTCCTTATGCCACCATCTACCAGGTCTGGCGCTCGGGCAACATTGACTCTAGCAAGACTGATGTTCCCGTCTGGATTCTGTAAGTTGCTCGAGACATTGTGATTAGACAAGAGCAGAGGCTAACGTGATTAATAGTTGCTTCGGTGGTGCCGGTATCGCCCTCGGTATCTGGACCTATGGTTACAACATCATGCGCAACCTGGGTAACCGCCTGACTCTGCACTCCCCCTCTCGAGGATTCTCGATGGAACTTGGTGCCGCCATCACCATTATCCTGGCCACCCGTCTCAGTAAGTGTCGGACACGCTGTCAATCGGTGCATAGCTAACCATCCAACAGAGCTTCCCGTTTCCACCACTCAGTGCATCACTGGTGCTACTGTCGGTGTCGGTCTTTGCTCTGGTACCTGGCGCTCCATCAACTGGCGCATGGTGGCTTGGATCTACATGGGCTGGATCATCACCCTTCCCACCGCTGGCATCATCTCTGGCTGCATCTGCGGTATCATCGTCAACGCTCCTCGCTGGGGCTACGCTGGCTAAGCCATTCGCCTACTCACTTCACTCATTGATTAACGTATACCCTCGAGAGCGCTGCATGGAAATACCCTTGGAGGGGACGGACCGAGGATAGCTGGACTGGTAGCTCTGGAGGTGCCTTTTTCTTGAACTTACTTATCTATACATACATGTACGGTACAGAGAACAGGGCACATAGGCTCAATCTCATGTCGTTTACTCTGCCCAACGCGGCGTCTTAATGAAAAGTTGGTGTACTACAAACGAGCGGATGTGACTGAGGTGAGTGTCATCTGAGGAGGCATGTTGGTGAACGATGGGCGTTTACATACTGCGAGTATACGTGCTCATTGCATCAATAGACGCGTTCATTCATGACGCGTAAACACTTCTTTTGGCCGTTTACACTGGCAGAAAACTGGCGACAATCGGCTGCCAGTGTCAATACGCACTGCAGTCGTTGCACACAAACACGTCCCCACGCTCTCGGTATTTAAGCCCAACTTGCTCCCGCCTTCTACTTAACTCTTTCACCACACCCACTTTCGCCCACCTGCATATCAGAAAGCTTCATTCTTTGAAGTCAGTTCTTTTGTACGCACTCTACCCTGACCATGCCTTCGATAATCGACATCCCCGACGAGATCCTTCTTAACATCGTTGCCTTACTCCCTGGACAAGCTGTTAAGTCTCTCCGATCGACCTGCTCGCATCTCTGCCGAGTGTCTTCACCTTTCCTGTTCCGAACCCTTTTTCTTTCTTGCCATCAACTAGACCTAGATGTATTTCGACTAGTCGCATCTAACCCTGCCATTCTTGGCGGTGTGAGGGAACTCATCGTTGATGACACCACAGTCTCTCCCGCTCTGATGAGAGAAGACATCTTCTATGCGATGAGCAAGAATGACCGTTTTTGGAAGAACCGCAAGGTTGCCTACTTTTCCAATGAAAATTGGGACGAAGACGGAAGAGTCTGGAGTACTGAGGCCCACGAAGATTTCTTCCGCCTCATCAAGTACACATATCAAGGCCACGAGGCCAACCGTATCCAACAAAGCGACATGGCTGCCCTGATGGGTGCTCTGCCCGGCATGACCTCGCTGCGGACTCTCGTTCTGACAAACCGAACTGCGGATGACACACCGGAATCTGGCGCTCAAAGCCAGGGCAATAGCAGCCCGGTCGTGAAGCTATGGCGCGAGGTGGGGGAGGATCGTCGGGAACGACCACCCTTCCCTCCTCGCGTCGACTGGTGGGCCGCTCTCCAGGATGACGAGTTTGACAGTGATCAAGTTTTCGACCGCAACTACCTTGTAGATTGCCTGAGCGACCGTCTTGGTCTAAATGGAGGCACCCTGCCCATCATCGAAGAGCTGGTAAGTTGCTTCTCGCCTGAGCTTCCTTGACTTGCGACGACTGACTTGGTGATGATACAGGCAGATGACAATGAGATACTGGACAACGAGGCTGTTCAACCTGATCAGGTAAGCCACGATGCGATACTATCCACTGACCCATGCACGATTTACTGACCCTGAGACGTAGGGTGAAGATGTCGCGCGTTCGGACGACGGAGGCGAGGGTACACTGGAGCTGGCGGCGCTGGTAAGTCATGGGTCTAAGTAGTCGACAGTGAATGATTATTGACTCAATGAATACAGATCCCCCCTTCTTTCAATGACAACAACCAGCCCTTGAACCTTTCTTCCGTCCCTCCGAGTGCCCGGGCCCTCAGGCGTGAGGCCCGAGGCCTTCACGTCGTCACCGAGGTGCTTCGGCACGAGGCCGTTCAGGCACGGCTGAAAGAGTTTCGAATCGATCCGTCACTGGACACGATTTCTGATGTCCAGACTCCCGGCATCAGCATGAGAGTCTTTGACGTTTTCGCTCCCCCTTTTGTATCGATGATAACGAACGCATTTTCGACGATGTTTCTTACCAGATTTGGACTCGTATTGTCCAACGGCCGCGACTACATGGACGGTCAGAACATAATGGATCAAGGGCAGATCGGTTCCGTTCTGGCCTCCATGCCGCTCCTCCAACATCTCACGATCGAAGCGCATGGGATGGGGGTCATTGACGCAATCCCGTCCAACGTCACCTTTCGACACCTTCGCACGGCCGAGTTCGCCTGTGGGATCATCTCGCGGGAAGAGATCCGAAGGTTCCTCCGACAGCACCGTGCCACGCTGGAGAGCCTCCGCCTGTTGTTCTGCAGTCTGGACACCCCCGGTGGCGAGGATCCGAGCTGGTCCGATGCCGTCCGGGACATCATGAGCCTTCAGGCTATGGGGACGACCAATCTTCGCACTGCCTCCATGATATCGGGTTACGAGTCAATTCCCTTCACTGGATGCGGCAAAAATAAGTCCAAGACGAGACCCCCTTCTGGGGAAGAAGTGTACTATTGGACTATGGGTGTACACGAGGACGTAGTCCCCTGTCCCACCGAAGAGCTGGGCCATGTGGCCCTGCCGGATCCTGAGCCCTGATCACGGTGACCGTCCCATCGTTCGAGGTTGTATCGCGTGCGTCAAGTCGTCATCGGGGAAGATGCTTATAGGCGATCGGTCTGACCTGGATCATGAAAGACGTCCACCTCGATTGTCTGCAACAACTGACATGAGATTCAATCTCTAAGTCTTCAGTCTTCTTGACTAGCTCAATTATGTCGTCATTCTCGGACCTTTCTCCCTTCTTCGCAGATTAGGTGGTCTCTTGTACGCCTCCAGAAAGTCGTCGACCCGAATCGTTTCCTCTCTTTCGGCCTGGTCTTCCTTTGGACCTTCTTCCTTCTTCAGAGCCGGATGCATTCTTCATTGTTTGGCCATTTTACGCGTTTCTGCTTTACTTTTCGTTTTTTCGTCTTTCGTTCTCTTTCGTCAATTTACTCGTCTCTGTACTTTTGGCATTGCCTTGTTGTTTCGTTTTAATGTTGGTCTCTTTTCCTCTCGTGTTTCGGTCGTCCGCTCTTGTCATCATAATCGCTTTTCTCCTTTCTTTCTACACAGTTCTTCTCCTCCGCGCATTTGTCGCCAGGACATGTACTATTCTTGTATTTTACTGTATGATTAGAGGAATCGGCCAGGAGTCAGGGAATCACAGCTACGTTTTGTTTTGCCATGCGACATGTCCCTAATTATCTTCCCATGACCACACGCGACCGTGTTGCGCATGGCCTTTGTTCCACCACGGTCGCATCATGAACTGTAAATGAGTGTAGCGAACACTGCACTGCCAGACCTAAACGACTGCCTGTTCGTTTTCGCCTTTTTGGGCGATAAGCGAATGAACAATGAATCGCCACCTAAACAGGAAGTGTGAATAGAACATGAATGGTGAATGCGCTATTCTTTGAGCGCCCACTACAAGGCATCAGTGCGACAATGCTATTGTTCATGAGTTTGATCGAACAGGAAGTATAGCCATCAACGAACATGTCAACACAACTTCACCTATCCAAAGGAGAAGAATTCACAGAGGCTATTTACTTGATCGTCTTCCTCTCTCCATGAGTTCTCCCCATCATCCATCATCAACACCAACGAACCATCAGCGATACGAAACACCACACACTCATCATCACCCCAACACACAGCAACAATGCGATCTCTCATCACCCTCTCGGTCCTCGCCTTCACCGGCGCCTGGGCCCACGTCATCATGCTCGAGCCTCACCCCTTCAACCTCGACACCGCGCCCTTGGTGCAGGTCGATCCCCTCGGACCCTCAGCCCCCTTCCCCTGCCAAGGCCGCACCGAGCACGCCGAGAAGGTCACAAAGGTGACTGCGGGAACCACGCAAAAGGTCAAGTTCTGGGGCAGCGCCGTCCACGCCGGCGGGTCTTGTCAGTTCAGCGTCTCGTACGGCAAGACTCCCTCCAAGGACGTTGAAGGATGGCGAACCATCTACACCATCATCGGCGGGTGTCCAGCTGAAGCCCAGGGCAACATCCCTAGCATCGCCAAGGATCCCCAGGGCCGCGAGCACGGTCCCGAGTGCGGCAACGACACGGGCAAAGAGTGTATCCGCGAGTTCAACATCCCGATCCCCAAGGACATGCAGAACGGCGCTGCCGTCTTCGCCTGGACTTGGTTCAACAAGCTTGGAAACAGAGAGATGTACATGAACTGCGCTCCGATTGAGGTTGTGGGAGGAAAAGACGACAGCTCATTCGTCGACACTCTGCCTCCCCCCTTTGTCGCCAACATTCCAGGACAGTGCACTACGGGCCAGGGCGTTCTCGGATTCCCTGAGCCTGGTGACTATGGCAAGGTTTTTGAACCTTCGAGCGCCGACGGTTCTAGTCAGTGCCCTGCCGCCGTCGAGCCCAACTTCAAGGAGCCCGCCGGCGGAGACGCTGCCCCAGCCAAGCCCGAGACTCCTTCGAAGCCTGCATCGTCCATGGCGGCTCAACCCAGTGTTCCATCACCTGCGCAGCCAAGTGCTCCCGCGCCCCAGCAGCCCAGTCAAGCACCTTCTCAACCCAGCGTCCCTGCTCCCGAGAAGCCTAGTGAGGGCGGCGATGTCTTTATCACTGCTCCCGCTGGTTCCACCCTCGCGACCAGCGCAGCCGCAATTCCCACGCAACAACCTGGTGCACCCTCCGCTGGTGAATCAGCTCCCGTCGCTTCTTCAGTCAACAAACCAGCTCCTTCCAGCCAACCCGCTGCCAGTGCCCCAGCCCCAGCCCCATCTGCCGGCTCCCCCTCGAGCGACCGTCCCTGGTGGGCCGTCGGCATGGAGCCCTGCCCCATGCCTGGACAGCTCGTGTGCCTGTCGCCGACCTTCTTCGGCCTCTGCAACCGCGGCTGGGCTCTGCCCCAAGCTGTGCCTCCAGGAACAAAGTGTCTTGATGGCCAGATCGTCGTGGACGTGTGAGTGAGATGTGGATCTTGTCTGAGACCTTGTTTCGGGTCTTGCAATGGCATCTGGCTTTGAGTTTAGGGAAAGGTTAAGCAGTATTTAGGTGTTTTAAGCGTAAATAAACATCGGATGATCAAACAATACACGTGCTCACCTCTACATTCGTGATATGCTGCCTTTTGCTCGTTGCTGAATGTGATATCCGCCTTGAACGTTACACAGTGTCTGAATCATTACCCCAACAACTTGACCGCAATTTCTCGGCACAATTGTAGATCGCCATTCAATGTGCATATGTAAAGCTCAAAATGATTCCAATCTGACGTGAGAATTCTAAAAACTCAACTCCTTGCGCCGTCGCTCCCAATGAATCCCATCTTCACATGCCCACAAGCCCATTGATCAACTTCCCTGCCACCTTTTCATTAATCTTATCCAGCTCCTTGCACACCATTATCGACAGGACAATAGTGACGGTGAAAAAGTCGTCGCACGGCACAAATACCGAGACCTGCTTCTCCATTGGTCTCGTGATACCCGCGCTCCCGTACTTGGCAAGCTTACGCTCCGTCCGGTCACAGAGCTCGAATGAGCTGCCCGTCATCTGGTTCACCTTCCACTTGAACTTGCCCATGTGGGGTGTCTCAAATGACCAATTCCCCGAGAGGCTGTTCTTGACCACCATGTGCTGGTTGAAGACGGAGAGGTCGATGGTTGTCGTTGTAAAGTGCATAGTTGCCGTGCCGATGATGTTTTCAGGGACTGGAGGACCTCGGTAGGCGACAAAGTTGGGCTTGTCGTCGCGCTTGGAGATTGTGTATAGAGGAGGTGCTTCTTTGGGTGCTCCGTCCGGGATGATCAAGAATAGATTGCTGTCCTCTGTGGAAGGTCGAATTGAGAGTATACGAGATCCATCATTGGCACCTTCCGAGATTGAAGAGCCATACAGGAACTTATTGAGGAGATCTCTCGTGGTTGCGATGAGTGTGAGTGAATGGTTGGCTCTCGTCGAAGCTGTTTCTTTAACACAATGTCTACCAAAAGTAATACGAACAAGGCCGAGACTCTTCGATAATTATATACCCTTCACAAACTCCCATCTACAAGATGCTATTCGTGGCATCCCCCAAAACGATAAGGCTGACCCCGAACGGCGATCCTCCTCTATTCGCACCAAACGATGCGCCAGGTGCACAGCCCCCCTTGTTAGTGGCGACCCGACCCGTCGTACAAGGCTGAGTGCCCTGTCTCAGTGGCGATTACGTGGGCCTTGACGATCAACGGACAATTTACCATGCCAAACTCGATCAGGAAGCTCGACCTTTTTATACGGAGTACGAGAGAAGCTGCTGATTCGCTACGGCACATGTCAGCATGCTTGAAACCCATCGAGCATTGCCCACGAAACAAAGACGGCATTTGGGGGCAGTCAGCATTCAAAAGTGCGTCCATTTCCCACTCTCTTCCCTCACCTCGCGACCACACACGTACAGACTATTCCAAACTTGGAGGAACCAGGCGCTGTCCAATCAACGTTCCCACTCTGTCAGATCCATCCATCATCCCTCGTCCGCCAAGGCACACCCGAGAAGCTTGGTTGGGACAAACCCTTGTCTTGTATAGCCTCTCACGACGTGGAGGGAGCGGGGCTTCAAAAGTCACCCCAAAAAAGCGGCATATCCTTCGATTCAAACACTCCGCCCTTTCCCTTTAAAACATTACTTGTATTTCTTTGACACCTCCACAGAAGATCCCTCGCTTCTTCTTTGGGTAATACCGAGCGCCCCCCTCCTAAAGCAATGCCGGGAGTTCCGTCTGGCAAGGGCTGCGATGCCTGCAGGAAGCAGAAGAAAAAGGTTCGTCAGCCAAGAGCAGAAAACTTCATGACGACTTTGATTCTTTCTAACTCGTCGATCTATAGTGCGACCAGGCAAAGCCCGCATGCTCGAGATGCGCCAGGCTCAACATCCCCTGCGTCGGCTCGGGCAAGCAGCGATACAAGTTCAAGGTCCAGACACTAGAGATCAGCTCAGACAGCGGAAGCCCGCAGATCGTCGACACGGACGAGGACACGTCCAGTAGCAGCTCTCAGAGCTCTTCATCCCCGTTGAGCTTCCAGGCCCTGGTGCGGACGCCCAACAGCCCGACAAACACCATCACAAACACCCTGATATCACGCCTGGAGATCACCGACCTGCGGTACGACATTACCTGCTACGGAGACTTTCTACGTCACATCCCCGCTCGCCTGGGCCGCAACGAGGCCCTGGACACATCTGCGGATGCCCTGGCCACCACGTTTTCCACCCTCCACAAGCCGCAGGGCCACCAGTCGGTAGACGCCCTCACAAAGTATGTGCGCGCCCTCAAGTCCCTGCGGGTGGTCCTTAGCGATCCCCGCAAGGCCCGGACCCCAGAGACCATGTGCGCCGTCTACCTCATCATGATCTGTCAGGTGGGTGTCCCCTTCAGCCCTATGGTTCCTTGACTAACCGATCTCAGGGCTGGCTCGGCAGGGAAGATGATCAGCACACGAGCCATGGAGAAGGCTTGGCATATCTCCTCCGGGCGGCGGCCCAAGAGAACTGGAAGGCCGGTTTCGAGACGGAGATGGTCCTAACATTCTGTGTGCCAGTGGTAAGTTTCCCCAGTCTTCCATTCGATGATCCAACTGACGGATTACGCAGATCATAGAAAGCATCACAAACCCCAAAGTAAGACTAGACAAATGGTTCTGGGACATGCTCGACAACTTTCGAAGATCCAACCCCGCGACGAGCACCCCAGAAGGCGCCCAAGCACGAAACGTCAGAGAAAACTCGGGAGGAATACCCAGCCTCCGCATGCGCAACCTCGGCATGATCCCAGACTTTATAAACAAGCCGGAGCTGCACAGGATGGAGATAACATGTGCCTATCATCGGCTGCGCCTGGACATGGAAAAGATGTCGCACATTGTTCAGGCTGTCAGCTTGCCTCCTGGATCCTCACCTACGGTCATGCAGCTACGGCTTTCACGATCTTACTACTCGGCATACTCGGTGTTGCTCTGTATCATCATTATAATCAACCACCTCATGCAAGCATTCGACCCGTACAGCTTGTCTCTGGTTTCAGAGGGGGCACTATTCTGCAGCGAGGTCATCACCATGGCACACAACATCAGCCAATACCGACCCCTCGGAGCAAGCCACGTGCCGTTGACACTCGCAATCGCATGGGCAGCGACGGATGAGCCCGTCATGAAGGGGCAGCTGGAAGCCCTGCTCTCCGAGTACCAAGAAGACTGGACGGTGACCAAGTGGCTGAAGATGGGATACTGGTGGAGGAGCAAGTTTGCAGAGCTCCGCGAACGACTGGCCCCTAGAATCCAGTCTGATGAGCAGGAGCTGGCGTTTATCAAGGAAGGTGAAGCGGCACATGATACTGAGCAGGCTCCAGAGCAGTGTTGCGTTCAATGAGGTGGGCGTTTGGACGATGGTGTCACTGCGGGCGGTGGATGTCCATCATGTATCATGACTGGGATTGATCTTGGGGAGTAACTTGGAGATATCAGGAGTAAACCGGGTACACAAATGGGGAGAGGGGGCATATAGATTGGACCCTGGATAAAACACGGTTTCGATTCGCTACAACAAAGGTGTAAAGTGCAGGTAAACGCTGCAGCATCTGTCTAAGTGTACCACGTAGGCTCAGGATACTCCCCAAGCAAGTGATACCTCCCCAACTCCCGATTCTTATAAGCAACAGGATCATGTAAAGTATGCGTCCTGAGATCCCTCCAGAACCGATCCAACCCTGCCTTGGACGCCGTAGCCCTCGACCCCGTAACCTCAAACACGCCCGCCGTGACCTTGAGGCCAGTGTCGGTGGTGACGACCTTGAGGGTGGCGACCCATTCGGCAAACTCGCCGCGCTGCTCCGCCGTGACTTGGGCCCGGTTGTTGGAGTACCTGGCGTAGATGTCGTCGGCTTTGGCGATCACCTTTTCGGCTAGGGCTTCGGCTGCGCGGATGTGGGCGAGGAAGTTGCCGTAGGTGGAAAGGATGTAGAATTCATCAGTGGCCTTTTCCTTGTTCTGGGGCTTTGTTAGAGATGAGACGTGGTCTTGAAGTTGCAGTGCTTACATCGCCGCCGTAGGGCCAGGCTCGCGTGTTCTTGAGGGTGTACTGGGATGCGTACTCCAGGGCACCAGCGGCGATGCCCAGGTACAGGTTGGCAAAGTTGAGCTGCACACTATCATAGAGTCAGTAAGTACGCCTATGTCTCTGAGATGAGTACTCACGTAGGAAGAAGCAGGCTAGCAAAAGGAATAGCCAGAACGTTGGGGTCAGGCTTCTTGGCCTCTGCATCCCATCCCAGGGCATCACTCCAAGGAGCCGACACGTTCTCGATATTGACGCTTCCAGACTCTGTCAACCGCACACCGATGTTATCCCAGTTATGCTTGAACTGAACACCAGGTTGCTGTGTAGGCACGACAGCAAAGATGTGCTCCTCTTTCTCTCCGTAGACGCCCTCCAGGACGGTCAGATCTGAGATGACGCCTCCAGTGCTGAAGTTCTTGAAGCCGTTAAAGACGATCTTGTCACCATCAGAGGTGATCTTGAGATCACTGTCACGGGGGTTGACGGCTCCCCCGACAATGTAGTTGTTTGTGATGATGAGCTTCTGAGTTCTGTCGGCTTGCTCCGGGCTTCCGACGACGTTGGCGGCGGTTGCCCAGACGAGATGATAGCCCAGTAGCATACCAATCGAGCTGTCGTTATATCAGTATCAAGATCAATTTCAGCAGGCAAAGGTAGACATACCCATCTTTCTTGGCAACCTCCCTTACAGCCCTAAATCCAACACTCCAAGGCTGCTCACCACCGCCATATTTAGCCGGACCAAGAATCTTGAGCAGGCCAGAATGCTTCAAAAGAGCAACTTCAGCCTTGGGAGACTTGTTGGCCTGCTCACGGACGACGACATCCTTTGCTAGCACATCGGCAACATCTTGGGCACGCTTGATCCAGCCCTCGGCGTCCTTGGGAAGATCCGACCACTGAGCCTCGTACTCGGCGTAGACGGCAGGGTCCGTACTCTCAAAGGTAGGGGTAGCCATGGATAAGGTGAGTTTGGGGTGAGTGTTTAGATGAGGGTGTTTCGGTGAGGGAAGTGGGCAAGACTATGCAAGTGGCGACCTTCCACTTGTGGAACTTTATAGATGTTGGGGGGAATCCATCAGCCATTCAAATTCAACTTCTTCATGCATGGCATTGCGTTTCTCGACGTCTACATCTCGTTATTCGTAAATGCAGGGTCCACGCGGCTCCGATCGACCTCGGCACTTTCAAGGTGAGCAAGTTCAGCTCATGACGAATCTTGATCTACAGATGGTGTCAGGTATACGTGGGGTACAGACCTCAGCTCCGGTGATACTCGTATGATCTGCTATTCTTCGAGCCAAGTTAATTGATGTTATCTCTTGAGGGGTGTTGTGATTGGTGTTGTGAGGGTTGACGTCTTATGGGGCTAAAATGGTGAGTGGTAGATTCGGCAGTGTTCGGTAATGGTTGATAGCCCCGGTATTTGTGAAGGATGGAAAGATATTGTCAGTAATTGCGGGACTTGATGTATATGAGAACATATCTGTTACTATACTGGTGTCTGTTGTCGGCTTGATAGATGCAACTCCTCTTATTTCCCTCGACCCACCCATCCTCTAACAACACAACTCTCCTGGTTAATATTTATATGTACACTATGTTGCATACAGCTTTATGGCCTCCTAGCGAAAGTCCCGAGTTTATTTCGTCCAGGACTTCTCCCTCACCATCAGCCCATGATAACCAAGACGGAGCTGACCCACCCCAGCAAGCACGCGATCGGGGTAGCATTATTGTGCAAGCCGGTGACCCGACAATCCGACGGTCCCTGAGCTTCCCCTCAATTGCGTAATCGTAGATAATAGCTCTTATCAGACCTAAATGTATGGCCTTCATCTTGGCTTTATGAGGTTATTCCTGTGGTTTTCTGTTGAACTTCATCTACAATCAACACCATGTCTACCGAAACACCTGCGGCGGCTGCAAAGCCCAAGAAGCAGCTCATCATCAATGCTTTTGTAGAGTCTTGCAGTGGCCATCAGTCTCCTGGTCTCTGGAGACATCCGAATGATCGCTCCTGGGAGTTTAACAACATCAGCCACTGGGTCAAGCTTGCACAGCTGCTAGAGAAGGGCAAGTTTCATGGCATTTTTATTGCCGACGTTCTCGTGAGTTGGAAGGGCCTTCTTCTTTTCAATTCTTGGTTCAACTGACAACAAAAGGGATCCTATGATGTCTACAAAGGACCTCGGAACCCAGACCCTGCCATCATCTCTGGCGCTCAATGGCCTGTCAATGAGCCCCTGGCCACCGTGCCTGCCATGGCAGCTGCCACAAAGAACATTGGCTTTGGTGTGACGGTTGCAACTACTTATGAGCAGCCATATCACCTTGCGCGCCGCCTGAGCACCGTGGATCACCTCACAGGTGGTCGACTTGGCTGGAACATTGTGACAGGCTACCTTGACTCTGCTGCGAGGAACTTGGGACATACAGAGCAGCCTAGCCATGATGAGAGATATGCCATTGCTGAGGAATATGTGGATGTCACATACAAGCTCTGGTAAGCCATCTTTCCAACATGATCGAATTTCAACTGACCATTTCAGGCAATCCTCATGGCGTGACGACGCAGTCAAACTAGACCGTGAGAAAGGAGTCTACACCGACCCCTCCCTCGTCCGTCTCATCAACCACGAGGGAAAGTACTACAACGTCCCAGGCCCTCACATCTGCCAGCCTTCCCCCCAGCGCACACCCCTCATCCTTCAAGCCGGCACCTCCAAAGCAGGAAAGAACTTTGCCGCCAAGCACGCAGAGGCAATCTTTGTAGCCGGTCACAGTCCTGCTGTGGTTGCCAAGAACGTGGCAGAGATTCGCGCGCTCGCAAAGGAGCAGTTCAACCGTGATCCTGCATCTATCAAGTTCCTGGCCATGTTCTGCCCCATCATTGGAAAGACGCAAGAAGAAGCAGACGCGAGATACAAAGAACTTGTCAGCTACGGCTCTGAGGATGGAGCACTAGCTTTGTTTGGCGGCTGGACGGGCATCGACCTTGCGCAGTACGGCGACGACGAAGAGCTCCGATACGTCGAGTCCAACGCAATCCGCTCAGCCGTCGAGTCTTGGTCCAAGTCTCTTCCGGGTGTACCAAAGTGGACAAAGCACACTGTGGCAAACCACATCAAGGTCGGCGGACTGGGAGCAACAGTGGCGGGAACGCCAGAGCGTATCGCAGATGAGATGGAGAGATGGGTGGATGAAGCTGATATCGATGGCTTCAACCTGTCTTATGCCCTTCTGCCTGCGACATTTGAGGAGGTCATTTCTGATTTGCTGCCCGTGCTGAGGACGCGAGGTCTCTTCTGGGAGGATTACGCAGTCGACGGGGGAACCTATCGGGAGAACCTGTATGGAAAGAAGGGACTTGCGAGGCCTCCGGCGGATCATCCGGCAGCGCAGTATCACTGGACCAAGGATTAGCTCTAAAGGATTCTATGATCAGATTCACCAGGCTGCAGTCGCCTCGCAAGCTTCAACATTCGGCTGGGAAACCCATGTGTGACTGCCCCTGAACAAGGGTAAGCTCGGAATATATGCGATTCTGCCTTGTGGGGAACGTCGCTGCGTAGAGTACGAAAACTGTTAGTTAGCAGACGATCTTATCGAGGCTGAGTCAGGTTGACAGTCGACACCGCCAGCCAATCGCATGTCACTCAGCGATCATATCAACATGCTACATTAACACGGAGACACTGCGAATAGTCGAGTATATTTACTGCGCCAAGAGCAATATGTAGAAGCAATAGCACTCCAGCTCTGTCGTCGTATCAACTCTAGCACCCCTTCGCGATGCTCTCCCAAGCCAAGTTACCCTTCCTCATCCACGGCATCATCTCAACCTTTGCCGGCCTCACCTTCATATTCAGACCAGCAGCTCAACTCTTACCTCTAACACCATCGGCGTCTCTCATCCTACAATGTTACGGCGGCCTTATCCTGTTTACCAACCTCATTGCCTTTGTCTTTCTGACACGGCCTTTTGACGAAACCTCACATCTCGTGGCCCTGGCATTCGCGTTTTGGCACTGCTGGCCCACGCACCGAGCTGTTGTCCGGCTAATCTATGGAATCGAAACAAAGGGGGAGCTTGGGAGGACGCTGGGAGGACCGGCTGTTCACTTGGGTGTTCACGGTGTGCTTATTGCCATGTTTCTCTGGTCCGGACTGGTGGCGTGACCCAAGAAAACGAGCGGGGCGTTGGAATGGAGCAATACATCATTTCGATGTTTTCCTGCAAAGGATAAGAATTATAGTACCCCCAGTATTCAGGGGTGGAAGAAAGACAGAAACAACATATGTGGGGGTATCGTAAATAGCCCAAGTACACCAAATTGAGATATCGGCGTCGTAAGCTAGAGGCTGCCTGCAGCCAATTCCCTTTCAAGTGGAAGAAGAGACCAAATAGGAAGAGGCCAAGGAAGGAAGTGGAAGAAGGCGAGCTTTGCCTGTGCCTAGGGGGGCGGCCAACTCGTCAACATTGCCGCCTTGTAACCACGGAGGCAGCCAATCTTTCTATTTTGGCCAGTTTTCACTTGGCCAATGGGCATCTCTCCTGAAATACCGCTCGGGAGTATGCTGAGGTGGGCCGTGTAAGCAGGAGGCGAGGCAAGGCGCAGACAAGCGGCGCTCCATTTTCCCAATATGGGCTGTCGAGATCAGCCCTCCATGGCACCATGACATCACAAACTCAAGTATCTTCACTATCCAAAACCTAACTTGATGGCTAGATGGAAAATCCTCTTGGAAGCTATAAAGCCAATACCTCGTCTCGTCGATCAAGTTTGCTGTCTAGTACTGCTCATCCCGCTTCGCCATCCAAAATGACTCCTTTCATGCCTCGCATGCAGCTCTTCGAAATCGATGACCAACCATGGTGAGTTTCAGAATCAGCCATCTCTACAGACTTCAAGATTTCTCACATCATGCCAGGTTCCCGCCTTTTCTGCGTGTGATAGTCCAAGCCATTCTCGCCCAGACATGGTCTCTCAATCTTCCCATTCCTAGTCGATCGCCTGCCCAAATCGCAGCATCAAAGCTAATCCAACACCTGGATTCGTCCCTCACGTCACTAAGATTCGTCGATTTTTGCGCTGGAGCTGGCGGTCCGTCGCCACTCATTGAGCAACAAGTCAACACGCACCTACGCAACAGCAACCATGAAGAAGTCGACTTTGTTCTGACGGATATTCACCCAAACATCGACGCCTGGGCACGCATCGCCAGTCAAAACCCACGTATGACGTATGACAGTCAAAGCGTGGATGCATCTCGGGTTCCTGAGAGACTTGGCCGGTCCAAAGACGGCCGAGGGGTTTTTCGCCTATTCAACTTGGCATTCCATCATTTCGACGATGATTTGGCTCGACGTATTCTGAAAGACACAGTTGAACGAAAACAAGGTTTTGCTATATTTGAGCTCCAAGACCGCAGTATCTTAAGTTTCATAGCAGACCTTCTCCTACCAATCGGGGTCATTTTATCAGCACCCTACTATGCCTTGAAGTGGAGGGCTCCATCCATCTTCATCTTCACATGGCTCATTCCGATTATACCCGTCGTCTTGGTATGGGACGGAATTGTGTCTTCACTGCGGACAAGAGAGCCGGAGGAGGTTGAGGCGCTACTTCATAGCTGCGGTGCTGATGCAAGTGGATGGGAGATGAGAAGCGGAAAGGAAATGTTCTTGTGGCCCTGCGGGCACCTCAACTGGATTATCTGCCAGCCGGTAAAGAAGTGATTGAAAACATGGTCTTTTCTCCTTCATTCAGACTAAATCCACACACTTTCTAGTCGGTCAGATTTACCATGACCAAAGACATGACGATCAGTCAGTGAAAGCCGATGATGAGGAAAAACACGGCCTTAGAGTCGCGAAGCAGGAAGAAGCTATCTCTTAAATCTAATCAAGGGTTGTGCTCATGTTCTTATCATGATTGCACGACTAATTAGAGGGCATCAAAGACTGCATCGGCGTTCAACTGGGTAGGATGAATCTATCCTCATGAAATACTGCAGGAACCATTTAGCAAGGAAATGACTCCCACGCATAACCAACAGCCCGGAAGCGAACCATACCCACGCTTCATCATTTAACGTTACCTCATCCTCGCCATGTTCGTACCGAGATCGGGTTCCCCCCAGTCCCTGTTGATCCACACTCAACGCTCCCGTTGGCTCGGTTCCCGGGCGCAATCTTATCTGATTCTCACAAATAACGACATCCCGTGATGATTACTCAACCGAGCGGGACGACTTGTCCTGTTTGGGCAGGGAGTCGCGGGTTGCCAAGGGGCGAGCTACTCTCTGCCCAATACAATACCGTGATGCATGGGCCGACTATTATGCAATTCATGGGGGAGCGTGGCAGTGCTCGACATGTCATCCTGCAGGATCTGTTGGGCTTGAACCTTTCAACATTGTTTTGTATCAAAAAATTGTCGACATCATGACACAGCTTCCTCTGGCTTTTGAGCACGCCAACGCTCACAACTCGTGTCAGTTTCTCTTTCCTACGCGGAGAGGAGATTACCTTGTTCAGGTTTCTTGGCCTCTTTGCTGGAGTGAGGAGCGGATCCCGCCCGAGCATGATAGTGAGAAAAGCGTCTCCACAATGTGAACAAAAGGCCTCACCTCTACTGTTGAATACGCTAACTGATCTTTAGCTACGTCGTTGATGGAAATGCCTACTTCTTCACGGCTACGGATATTGTCCGTCGTCTAGAGTTTACAAACCATACCCGAACTATCATTGTGGCTATTGGATATCCCAACAAGACATGCGTCTTTGACAAGCGCAGAACCGGAGACCTCACCATTCCATCGTCGGCTGGAACATACGATATTCCGCCAGGACCTGATGGAAAACCCAATCTGGGTCCTTTTGGAGGAGCAGACGATTTCTTAGATGTTATTCGGAACGATATCGCGCCATATGTCGATGAGACATTGTTCCCGGATGCTCCGGTCAAGTCAGGACCAAGGGCCCTCTTTGGACATTCTTATGGCGGACTCTTCACTCTGAATGCGCTATTCACAAAGCCTGAGGCGTTTGACACGTTTATCGCTGCCAGTCCCTCCATCTGGTTCAACCACGAGTGCATCGTCCGAGAGCAAGAAGCCCGCTTCCACGAGCGCGAACCCCCCACGGGCAAAGCCCCACGCCTCCTCGTCATGTTTGGCGGCGCCGAGCAGACCCTCATCCGCCAGCCCGGCGACTCTGACGAGACGTTTAAGCGCAAGCAAAAGTGGGCGGCGGCGAGGAGGATGAAGGACAACGCGCTGGAGCTGGCGGCGAGGATGGAGGAGTCGCCCAACGTGCGGGGGGTTTGGCAGTGGGAGTTTGAGGGGGAGGATCATGGGGGTGCTGCGCCTTGTGCGTTGCAGAGGGGGCTTCTAAGGTTTTTGTTGGATCAGAAGCTGGAGTAGTAGAGTTGGGTGTGAATAATAACCTAGCTGATGATGAGACTTTTTTCACATTGCGCTGGAGCCGACTGTTCTTACGAAAGCTTTCGAACGAGATAATGATACTTGATTCAACCAATCTATCATGTCGTGTCACACAGCATTAGACCGACTACCCATTTCATGGAGATACAGCCACACAACGACCTAGAAGGAAATATTGGCGAGACGCATATGTCAGCAGCCTGCTACACATTGGTAGGTCGAAAGTGCGCTTTTGCGGGAGCCAGTCATCGGTTGACCCGGAGCACATGCCTCACACTAGACTAACACGGCTTCCCAGGGGCCGAGTGAGATTTCTCTTTCGGGGAAGAAAGGTGACATGGCAACACTATTTAACCTGAGCCTTGCAGCTCTTCAAGTACCTACCAAATCTCGCCCAACGTACGCTGAACTCTAGCAAAAGACACATCAACTTTAACCACAGCTTGTCCCTCTATTGCTCAATTTGGCAACCTAGTCTCTCTTGGCAAAGGGTTGTGACATATCTATCTACATACTTAACACTTACCCATCAGACTGAGCACTCACATGTGTCAGTTCAACCCGTGTTAAGAAGTGATTACTGCGCCAACAATGACTGATAATTTTGGCCGGCTGGTCATAGCCAATGTCTATTTCGTCCTTTTGTCAATGTTTTTCCTGAATGTGCTTTCCAGTCCTCCAATGGTGATAAGTAGACTTGATACATGATAGATCAAGGGGTTAGTCGCCAAGGCCGCCAGCATCAAGTCCATAATAAGCAAGAGTGTTTGGTGTTTGGAGGTCCTTGAGTGGAATGTCGGCGCCCAGCATCTATGGGTTTGCATCCTGACTTTTTGACAGCTAACGAAATTGCAGCGAGTCAGTATAAGTTATCAATTTGATGCTTTATGCTGACGAGATACACCGATTGTTTCGATAAGCATCCATCATGAAGACTTGCCCGGGGCGAAATTATGTAGAAAGGGGGTACGATGACCCCTCGACAGGTCGAGAAATTGATATCCCAGCAGAAAAACCACGGCCAAGACCCTGTGCCACCAGATGAAATTGAATTGTGATTGACTAAATTGAGTTCGTAGTACAGTATTGAAGGTAATCTCCCCATTACGAATGTTGAGCCGTTTCTTCATCCAAGAGAAGTATATCCTTCCTTGTGGCATGGTGAACCTGCTGTACAACGGTCATAAGCCAATCATGCATCACTTTGAGGAGCATAATTTAACCCAGTTGCCCCAGCCCGTTTCGTGGGGTCAACTACCCTACACTTTGAGGGAGATCACGGTGGCCCCAGCCGAACCAAACTCGCCGTGCCGTAGACTCTCGTACACGGACTGGACAGAGTATGTAGGTAGACAGTCAACCTAAACCTTTGCTCCCTTTGCTCAGCGAAATGCATTCTCTAGTTTACATCAGGGCCTCGTAGAATTTTAGAGGCTTGGTCGCAGATTCAACCCCTGGCGAAAATGCCGCTAAGGCCGCTGGGCCGGCAGTCGGTGGTAACAAGCTTCAACGCCGACCAGACGCCGCTCGCGTGTTTATTTCAGGTTCAATCCAAGCGGGGGGATTGACAGTCAGCCTACTGCCAAGCTTCTGCTGCCGCCTTGGCTTCTGCACGGGGACGATCCAAGGCCGCCTGATTACGCCGGCAGGGACCCCTACGGCTGCCCCAGGCTGAAGCCGAGTGAGATCATTCTCCAGAGATGTCGGCCTTGGAGTGTCAAAAATCCCTTCATATACGATGAGATACGAAAGAAAGAAAAAGAAGCGGCACCATGATCAGCTCAAGATCAAGTCAACTCAGGGACCAGGTAGCTGGGAGCATGCAGTGGCGCAGATACCCGGAACCAATTATACGACACATCGCAAACAGCGAAAGGATCTGAATGACGAGATGGCACATCTTGAACGAGTGATTAATTGGAATGTATACGACGAGCGCATATGTATGCGCGGGCACGGGTGATATTTTAATTCAGGGGGTGTTGGTGGCTTGCCCGTTGCGTGTTGCTTAGCCTTGGCTGGAATGAGAGATGGATGGCCTCTTTGCCCTGTTTTCGTCTTGTGTCTTGTGACGAGATTCCATATCGAGCCAGCGAAAGCATTCTTATCATCCCGAGACAATTCTTATCAAGTTCATCACCTTGGCAGGTGACAGACAATCTCTGGGGTTATCGAACCCGGATACATGCATAGATATTCACGTAGTGGATGCAATTTCGGCCCATCCAATCCTCGATCAGGCCTCTTGCATGTGCGATCAATCTCTCTAGCCCCGGCACTCTTGCTCTTGGCGGGTGGCCCTCAGCTTGCCGTCCAATGCACGTGGGAGTTGTCGCATCATTCTACGGGGCGCCGTGTGATCGCTTTATCCAAGATTAGCGGCTTCAGGGCCTGTTTCTTCTGCACTTTAAAAATGCCCTTATCTGCTGTTTCTTCCCATCCGTCCCGTTGGGTCTGAAGTGTCTGTCCAAACATCACAGCCTCCTCCTTCAAAGGCTGGGGACCTTTCACGTCAACACAGCCACTAACCCCTGCATGGGAACGAATTGGCTATTCTTTCGACACGAAAAAAAGCTGACAGGTGCAATAACCTTGTCAAGTCCGACGTCATGGCCAACTCGGCCGATAATATGACAGGCAGCATCCTGCCCCAGTGGCTGCTGCTCCTCTCCGCCCCGATAAAAGCCCACACGCGGCCCTCGCCAGACAATGACCCGTCGACACCACTACTACTCGAAAAGGGCCTGCTCTTCTCACCTCCTACATCCTACGACGACGAGATGGGCTTCGCTTCGCAATTCACGAGAAAGACGCTGCCCATGGCTCTGGCCCTGCCGTGGGTGGCCAGCATGCTAATGTCTTGGATCCCCTTTACCAAGATTGGCCTGTCTGAAGCGCCCACGTTCCTGTAAGTCTTGATCAACCGCAGAGACACGAATCATTCCTGATCCCCCTCAGAACTCTCGCCGCCGTCGTCAGCACTCTGGAGGTTCTCAGCATAATCGCCGTCTTCATCTACACCTCCATCTGCACCCCAAACACCGAGCCCGTCGAAAACGGCCGCCTGAGCACCCTGCAGGAAAAGTTCCTCCGTGCGTGGTTCTGGTTCCTCTTCATCAGCCCCTTCGTCTCGAGCATCCTCGTGGTGTTGCTGGCGAGCGACAGGTCCTGTGACGAGGACGAGGACTTGGATGTGCACCAGCCCATCTGCAAGGTCGGCGTTCGACTGATCAAGGCTACTGCACTGTGCAGAGCTGCAATCATGTGAGTTTCTATGAGTTCTTGGGTATTTCTTGTCTGACATTCAGCAGCGCCATCTTCCTGTTTGCCATGTCTTCGTGGCTGGATTCACGATCACCTAAACCTGTTGAAGTTCAGAGCCCAAGGAAATCCTCCAAAGATACCCCCCAAGAGAGCTGAGTTTATGGCATCACGTCTCTGTAAATCGATACCCAGATGAATTATTAGACATGTCTAGATAACGAACCAAAAAAAAAACATGTACCCAAAGTGCACCCTCGGCTTCACCGCATCCTCAAGAACTCTATACCGCCTGTGCAATCTCACGATGTCCCTTTCAAGAATCTAGCCCGAAAGCAAAAAGACACTACTCCGTAATGATATTAACGCCCCTCTTGTCCACGTCTTCGGCAGTTGTCGTCGTCATCCGGGGGTCTTCCACAACCCGAGCCCTCCCCCACATCCCGCCTATCGTCGTCACCACCAGGTCTAAGCGAGACATGGTCCCAAGCAGAGATGGCTTCCCTTCCCTTGACACAGACAGAGCTCAGGGATTCAGCTTGGTCCGGCACTCTGACATGTCGCAAAACTCGGGATTGGTCCCGAAACCGGGGCAGGATTCCTCTGCCAAGACCTAGTTGGTGTTGTTGGGCTCCACCGGTAAGCAGGATTGCGTTGGAGGGAAATCAAATCACTCAGGGCCAAAGCTTCTCAGGTCAGCCCTGCTGGGCAGAATTTCATGTTGGTCGTAGACGATTCGTGCAGAAGGTGAGACGATCATGCGGTTTGGAGACTTGCAACTGGCTTGAATTCTCAGCCATGTGTCCATGTTTTTGTGACTGCCTAGGGATGCAAGCACCAGCTGCATCCATCACCGCAGATCAAAATCCTTTTGCTTTCTTTTGACTGAATTTCAGGCAACTTCTTGATTCGCGCCTGTGCAGGCAACCTACAGGATCATACGACCCTCAGCACCAGCTGAACGCCTCAGGGTAATATCCGAACCGCCCAAAACAAATACGAGCCCGAATATTTTCGGGAATCCTTTTTCAGCTCTCAAGATACCCAGACTACATGATGGCTGCTGGTGAAGCGCAGTGGACGGCTCAACTCGGCAAGTTTGTCCCTTGCCTCGGCAACTTGGGGCTAGAGTCTTCTACTGCCAGGGCCGCGTCACTGCATATCCCCAGTTAAACGTCCATTACGTTGGCCCTTCCCCTGTCATTAGTCTAATAAACTCATGGCACAACCGCGATGCCATCGTCCTCTGTGACCGGGCGTAGCTTCAGCGCATGAAGGATCTGGTCTCGCTGATGCCAAGGAAGGAAGGATTTTGGCAACCTGGCGATGATCCTTGCGAGGTCAAGGAACTCGAGCAATGTGTGAGAGCTTCCGCCACCCAACATAGCCTCTATGCCCTCTTTTGTCGGCCCAACCGTTGTCTTCTTGTTCAATGCTTGGCCAAGGTGAAGGAGATGGCGCTCAAGAGCCTTTCGTTTACCCGAAAGATGTCATGATGAACTCAGCCGAGGGTTTAAAAGATGAAAGTCCGACAAGAGATTCCCAAGTCGACGTGGTAGTACTAAATTGCGCTTGCTTTACCTTGTGAATGCCTACTTTCAGGCGGGTATCCGAAAAGGATACCAAGACCTAGGACAAGGTTTCAAGACATCATGAGATTATCGGGGAGAAATGTCGTCTCCCTGAGGCCTTCCATCCAAAGAAGATCGTACATACGAGATGAGGTCTCGGGCTGATGGGTTCAAGCTAGGCTGCACCTGTTCTCGAAGAGGATTACATGACATGACATGCCACCTTCTTATCCCGACCAATGGAATTATCCAGTTTAGTGTTTTCTCGAGGAGGCACACACGCGTCAGCTGAGTGCCCACGCCGCTTACAAAGGTGACGCACTCGACCTGGAGAAACCTAAAAGTGATCCGACAGGGTACCCCAGCATTGAGGCACCACTTACGTACGGATCATAAACAAGTCAATAGTCAAGTTATTGCATAGCTGAGGAAGAAGCTTCTAATTAGCGTTTGCATAGCGCGGCCTCCTTAGTTGCGGCGCTTATCTATCCCCCGAGCCGGATCACGACATTGAACAAGCGGTGAAACGGGCGGCACATCAGTTGCCGAGGTAATTCAGCCCCTTGATTTGTGCACCCTATAGGATAATTTTCGTTTGTTAACCTCTCTAGTTCCTTTCGTCTTGGCAGTCAATAGTGGAGAGTCTTTTTCTCGTGCTTGGTCGCTTGACTATCTCTGGACACAGTCCTTAAGCAACCCCTGGAAAAACACGAGGATAAAGGCCAAATGAATTAGATACTCGTCCAAATAATTAGATAGGTAGGCTAGCTCATCTCACGGCAGTGCTAGCTTGTCCTACGGGCTTTGTAATCATGCGATCTTAGCCTGCCTACCTATCTCCGAGTCATGTGCGACTACACTCAATAAACACCTCATTTGACCAATATCACAAACTCAAAACCATCCCAAGTTCAACATGTCTCGCAAATCGGTTTTGATGTCCCTTCCTGATGAAATATTACTACAAGTCTTTGCACTTTTCCCCAAGCATCTTCTCCTCCGCCTGAGATGCGTCAGTCGCGCGTTCGCCCTCCTTGCTACGCCAGGTGCATTTCGAAGCCTCCGACTTCGGGCCTATCGCGATGAACCGCAACGCTTCATCCAAATTGCTGCCTCTCAAAGGTTTCGGGATCATGTCCGCGAGATCACATGTGATACTTGGGGCGGTCCGGGGTTGGATAGACTAGCTGTCTTTGAGATGGTGGCCGTTCAAGGTTATTCGGATTTCTTGGACGCACTACCTTATATCGCCTCGTTCAGAAACCTCGAGGCCTTTCACTTGAGATTTGGCACCAGCCAAGAAGAGGCACGGATTATTCGAAGCACGGTTATTGAGCGTGTCTTTCACTATCTGGCAGGAATCACGCTTGAACCCAAAGGCCAGTCTTTTGGCCATAAAGCCCACCCGTCTCTCCCTGTCGACCTTTCTCCTCCTATTCAACTCAAGACTCTTACAATATCCAACTTGGATGACAGTATTCATATGAGTCTCACGAAATCAGAAGCATTCCAGGCTGTTACCAGTTCACCAAGTCTCGTCGACCTCCGCCTATACCACGCCACCGACACCAAGAGCCTCACGCAGTCCTCCAGTAACAAGTGTTCAGACAAGTTCGACCTCTTTGACACACTTCCATATACATGGCTCAGGCCTTCAATCGCCGACAATATTCGGGTGCTTTCCCTGTACTGTCACGAGCCATGGGGATGGTTCCCAAAGATGGACTTTCGACTCGTGGGCGCTGGTGACGGAATGCCCAACCTCAAGGTTCTCGCTCTTGGGAACTACACTTTTAGCCACGAATGGCAAGTTGAATGGGTTGGGTCTCTGGCTCTTGAGAAGCTCTACCTCGATGGCTGCGCTGTTCTTTTCCAAGTCAGCAAATGGAGGGGTATGCTGTTGGACCAAAGCGAGACTGTGCTTCAAGGCTCTGACGGGAGAGTGCATAGCTTCTCAAACAGTGGCTACTATCTCAAGCCAGCCACCCCACGTTCCGGAGATGTGGCTGGGGCCATTCGCAGAACGGTCCGGTGGCATCATTTGCTCTCGCACTGGGCAGAGTCCATGTCCAACTTGAGAGTTTTCAAGATGGGCAAAGGACACTGGGATGATATTCCAAACGAGGCTATTGATCCAAGTTACTATGGGAAGCTCCACATGGCGAGCAGTGAAGAAGCTGCAAGCCAACCTTTTACGCATCACGGGTTTCGATACTTTGAGTGCCCATCTCCAGGAACAACTGGCAGTGGCATACAGAGATACGGTACAGGTGCTGCTCGGGACGACCAAGACATGCTCAAGTACGTGTACTGGACTGGGGAGTACACCGATTATGATGAAATGTGGAATAGGCGAAACAATGAGCGGAAAGTTGTGACAGAGGAACAGTGGCGTAGGAAGTATGGGCAAGATGAGTGCAGGAAGCTCACAGACGGGGATAGAGCGAGGGATAAGGCAGCGTGGGAGGCGATGATATCTGCCGTCGATGCTAGAAGAGAACGTATGAGCACATCAGGAGCTAGATGGGAAGCATAGAAGGAGTATTTAGAAGAAGTATGAGGCCGAGTGTGTTCTTAGACTTGAGCCGATAGGTAGGGAGCTGCTGATATAGTGGTCGTGGTTAGCAAGAGGCCCCAAAGATGTTTTAGATCTCTCAATTGGATGGAGAACAAGATCAAATACATGACCTCTATAAACTCGAAGAATGGCACCTGCAGACCTGAAAACAATAGTAATGCCAAGGTGAACGCTCCACTCGAACAAGGTTGTTGTTCAGCTGAACTCGCCGCCTCGGCTAGTGATTCATCAAGCTTCCCCACTCGAAGCGGAGATGCGATATTTCACCTTTCAACACACTCGATAGCCATCCGTCCTTGTTCCTTCCTAGCATCACTCTAGCACAAACGAATAATATCCTCCCTACAAAGGGCTTCAGACAAACATCATGTTGATACAACTAAATAATCTCACTGAGCAAGCCCGGCTACTCATCAACGCCAAGCTAAACGACCTCGACTCATCTCTACACGATCAGATCAACAGAGCCATCCATTCCCATCCCGAAACCGCCTACCAAGAGTTCTTTGCCCACGACATCATCACCAACTACCTACAGGACCTCGGCTTTCAGGTCAAGAAGCACGCCTACGGCCTCAAGACCAGCTTCGAGGCTTCACTCGGCTCTGGTGGACGACAGGTCGTCTTTTGCGCCGAGTATGATGCTCTGCCGGGTATTGGACATGGCTGTGGGCATAATCTCATCGCTACAGCATCCGTCGGTGCGTTTCTCGGCGCGGCTCATGCCCTAGCCACACTCAAGATCCCCGGTCGTCTTCGTCTCTTGGGAACTCCAGCCGAGGAAAACGGCTGCGGCAAGGGCGAGTTGATAAAAGCCGGTGCCTTTGACCCTCCTGAAGGTGTAGCCGCCGCCATCATGGCCCACCCAGTCCCTGCATCACTCATCAATTCAGACACGGGCGTGGCAGGCTTGAGGTTGATCTCGAGTCACCAGTTCCGTGTTGAATTCAGAGGCCACGCCGCACACGCAGGCGGAGAGCCGTGGAACGGTGTGAACGCTCTCGACGCTGCTGTGGCGGCGTATAGCAATGTGTCTCTTCTTCGGCAGCAGATTCATCCTGATGAACGGATCCACGGCGTTATTGAAGTCGGCGGCACGATTCCGGGAGTCATCACAGATTACACCCGGATGCACTGGAACGTACGAAGCCCAACCGTGGATCGAGGGGAGAAACTCCTACAGCGAGTAAAGGCTTGCTTGGAAGCTGGTGCAGCTGCAACAGGTTGCCAGATCAACTACATCTTGCAAGTTCCCGTCTTCAAATTTCACCCTGCCCTATAACTAAACATCGCTTAGTTCTCCAACATACATGGACCTGAGAGTCAATCAGACACTCTGCAAAACCTACGTCCAAGACATGGCAAGACTTGGACAAACCGTTGCCCTAAACATGGTCGAGCCAGCATCGGCCTCGACAGACATGGGCAACGTGTCTTACCGAGTGCCTAGTTTCCATGGTGCTTTTACCGTCACTTCAGACCCTAGTGTGGCCATCCATAGTCCCAAGTTTGCAGAGGCAGCGAGTACTGATGGGGCTCATGCCGCGGCGATGAAGACGGCCAAGGGCATGGCAATGCTGGCAATCAGGGTGCTGATCGAGGAGAATATTGCAGCTGGAGCAAGGAGAGATTTTGAGATCGAAAATTAGCCTTTCAATGAGGGAATCGACTCGCCAGGAAACACAAGAATACCATCATCCTTTAAGGGGAAATGCCTTGACTGCAGAAGCAACAGTCTTGGTTTCTTCATCGCCATGCCCTATTTCTATGCCCATAATATATATCCTGAGCCCAAGAATTCTAAAAACCGTCAACGCCACCCAAGACCTCACCGCATAAAACCAATCAAATCCGCCATCCCATTATCCAAAATCTCCATGTTCCCACCCCCAGTCGGATCAAAATTCAAAGCATCAAAATCAACCTCGGCATCCAGACTAGAAAAGGGCCCATCAAGCCCATCAAAAACATTATTAGTAGGCAGAAAATCCAACTCGGGCTGCGCATCTACCCCGTTATCCACGTTGAGAACCTCGAAAATGTCCTGGCCAGTGCGGCTGAGCTCTTGTCTGTAGCTCGCCACAGCGGCTTCGGCTTTCTGGCTGAGCTCGCCGATGATGGCCCTGAGACTGCGGAAGGAGGTGTCTTCGACTATGCCGAGGAGCTTGTCGAATAGGTCGAGGGCTTTGACTGCTAGGTGCTGGTCGACGTGGATGGATTTGTGACCTGGGTTGAGGATCATGTTGGCGAGGATGATGATGAGGGCTGAGAAATGCGAGCAGCTACATTGCCTATGAAAGGTTAGAAAGGGATGAGATTGGTCAGTGGCAATCTTACCAGACAAGACACTCGGTTGGTGTAGCCTCTTGGAATAGCTTCATACACCCCCGACTGATGTCAACACACTTGGTCCATCCATCCGGCAGAGGCGGCTCCTGATCCCTCATCTTGCACTTTGGCGTCCCGAAGCCCTCACCCAAGTCCCCAATAGCAGCACGACTAAACGAACTGATCCTCTTTACCCAATCCGCATTGTGACTGTAAATCCCGTGCGTCATGACCTCTGCCAGCAGAAACGAGTGGTGCATCTTGGTCATCTGCACAAGCTGGCTCGGCCCAACAGTCGCAGAGACGTTTTCAATGTGAAAGACGGTCGGGATGCGCTCGTACCACTGATCCAGCATCGTCTGCAGGCGGAGAACTCTTCGCTTGCGCTCCGGGCCGTAGACTTTGCTGGCGCGGTTCGAGTAGAGAAGATCGTACACTTTGCCTTGGATGTAGCCAAGTTCGACACGTCTTCTGTGGTAGTTGAAGTGAACTTGGCCATTCTGCGTCCATATCAGACCAGCGCTGTCTGCAGGCGCAAGAGTCGGCAGCGGAATATCCACGTCGTCGTCAAATTGGCAAGACGGCGTGTTTGCCCGGAGACAAATATCCTACCCACGTAAGTCGAGGCTCATACAGAGGGGAACCGTGAAGTGAACTTACTTTGTCCAGAGTATACGCAATCCAAAAGACCCGAGACCGTTGCTCTGCCTCAACCGCCGGAAACAACTCCCCCGCGTTGGAAGAATGCAGCTGCAATCGATGCGCCAGTCTAACAGCGGTACCAATAATGACACTCGCAGGCTTCGGATCGCGACTATTCTGGAACAGCATGACAATCCCGAGAAGAATCTGAACTCCGAGCAAGTCCTGATCGCGCGTGACAAGCTCCGAGACAACAGTCTGCGCATTCCTCAGACACTGATCAGCCCTCTCTATGTGGGACATTTGCATCTCTCCGAGTGCGAGCTGCGGCGTGCGATACCCTAGGGCCATGACGATCTGAATAGCTGCCCACGTCGCCCTGTCGCGAGACTGAGGCTGGTTATACCAAGTATGCAGCACCTTCATAAACACGGACTGATGAAACAGCGGGATAACCGTGTTAAACGTGGAAAAATAATGGTCGATGATGGGAAAGACCTCTTCCAGAGGCGGTAACAGCAGCGAGTCGGGCTCTGGTCCTTCGTAGATGCTCGGGTTCACAGGGTCGAACTTCCACGAGTGATTGGCCGAGCGGGCGATCCCAGCGTGAAGTTCATTTTCCGCCGAGATTGCCTCTGTGGCTTCACTTGAATGGCTTTCCGGTGACTGTTGAGTGGTTGAAGATTGTTGTGACTGGGCATCTCTGGCGGCGTTGAGGACGAGCTGGAGTTGGGCCTCAATGCGAGCCAACCTCGACTCCAAGGCTTCTGTGCGACTGGGACTATACACTATCAGCATTCATTGAACAATCGCTGAAAAAGAATGATGCATACTCTTCCTGCTGCTGTGGTTTAGTCGCTGCTCTGACCCTCGCCGGATTGGCCTTGCGCCGAATGATGCTCGTCCGACAGTCTGTATTGTAGAGGATACAATTAGAGCAGACAGGCTTAAGCATGTCACACTTGATCTTTTTCGTAAAGCACAAATCGCAGGCTATTTCCGGTCAGTAAAGACACCTGCACCGCGTGATTGAAGCACTCACCTTTGCGACGGTTCGACAGCGTGGGATCCGTATCTTCCGGGGTCGTCATTGCTGTCAGGCTTGTACCGAACAATCTCTTCCCTCGATGAATGAGAAAAGAAACAAGAAAGACTCTTATTTACAATGTTTAATCCCGATCTTGGCGGTTAATGAATGGGTTAGATTGTCGGCACTGGAATGCGAGATCCTCCATGAGCCACGCTTACAAATCCAATATAGCGCCTCAGTAGCCTCCATCCTTTCAAGGTTCAGGCTCCCCCTGATCGACGGGGCCGAGGTTTCATTAAATGAGATCTAAGGTGATCTTTCAAGTACAAGGCTTGGCTACTCGGACTTGTAGATGCTCGGATTTGAAGAAAGTAACAAGGCAAATGTATTCTATACTCCATAATGTCTATACTCTAATGTGCGTCTACCCCCCCTAAGCAGTCTTGACCGTCCCGTAAGGAACCTGAGGACCCGAGTACTGCACAGCACGCACAAACTCCATCTTGGCCCCATCCTGAACAACCTTTTCGAACCAGGCTCCCATGTCAGCCCCGAATGTCTGGAACGCCGAGAGGTCGCTGAGGTCGAAGGGCTCGAAGCCCCGTCCGACCTGCGAGATCTGAGTCTGCGCCGCAACCATGGCCATGCCCATGTCCGTCTCGATGGCCTCGACCGGCTTGATCGCGCCTTGGACGCGGCCTTCAATAATATCCGGGACGAGACGAGGCTCTGCGATTGAAGGCCGCGCAAGTGTGACACCGTCCACAACCTTGAGAGCATCAACCATGGCCCCAACAGACCTCATACCACCCGCAATATAAGTCCTCATCTTATGCCCCGGATCAAGCGCCTTGGTGATGGTCTCTGCCCACTCAAGAAAGAAGCCCTCCCTCTTGACGGTGCTCTCCTTCTCCCACGACATGTTCATGTGCTCATAGGTGCCGCCGCTGAGCTCCACAAAGTCAAACTCGAGCTCCTCGAGCGTCTCGCACAGCTCCCGCGCCTCGTCGGGCGTGACGCCACCATCCTGGAACTCGACGCTGTTGAGCTTGGCGCTGACGATGAACGTAGGAGACACGCGCGCCTTGACGGCCTTTGCAATGTCCGAGACGATGCGGAGGCGGGACTCGATGGTTTGGGGCCCGTATTCGTCGGTGCGCTTATTGGTGGTTCGCGAGAGGAATTGAGAGATGAGGTAGCCGTGGGCGGCGTGCAGTTCAATACCGTCGAAGCCAGCCTTTTCCAGGTACTCTGCAGCATGAGCGAAGCCTTCTACTATTCTCGCAATCTCCTCCTTTGTCGCAGCGTGAGGCTTGCCAAACGTCATTCCCATCTTGGGCTCTACACACTGTTAGACGATCTCTTCACAAGAAGTATCACCCACACTCACCAAGCTGAACATCAGACGCAGAGATGGCGACGGGGTTAACTCGCGCCTCGACCTGTCGTCCAGGATGATTCACCTGAGCGACAAGCAGACTTCCATCAGCCTTGGCCACCTCTGCAAGCTCCTTGAACTTGTCAAAGCGCTCGCCCTCGTACGGAGCATCAAGAGGAATGCCCATGTCTCCAATGTTTCCCACAGACTCGAGGTCAATGTCAATGTTTCCAGTGACAATGACGCCAAAGTTGTTCTTGCCCTCGCCCCATCTACAACAGCGTCAGTCTCACAGCCACATACTCTCTTACTCCTTCACATACCGCTTGTAGAGCTCAATCGACTCCTTTGTAGGAACACCCCTCTCCGCAGGCGTCTTGGGACTCCACGTAGCCAACACCTCGGCCATAGGCCCCTTCATGAACCTGTTCTTTGCGACTCTGCCAGAAGGGTGAAAGCGAAGCTCCTGGGCCAGAGGCTCAGGACTCACGTCTCCGGAACTGTAACGAGGGGAAGCCATTGTACGAGTTAAAAAAAAGTCGTTTATAAGTGATTGATGTTTGTGTGTCTTGCCCAATCTCCTTCGTCGCTTCTTCTCTCGACATTTATACAAGATGGCATCGTAGAGTTCTCATCACCGTAGAAGCTTCGTCATCTCTGCCATGGCCGACGCTCCTCTCCACGGCGTGTATCCTCGTCCATGGCGCTCTGACAAGCAAAAGCTAGTGCCTCCAAGCTCCCTCTCAAACTCTCCACGGACTGTGTATCCAAGCACAAGATCCCCCGAGGAAGCGGAAATAACCCTCCCTTTGTCTGAATCCCCGAAAGACCCCATAATTCACCGACCAGGGGCCATCGCCACGGCGTTCCACGGAGGACCGGACCAACATTATTAATCCAACCCCAGTCTTTCATCCGCCCGGACTCCGAGGCGGACGAATCTCTTGATTCTATTCGTCAGAAATCATCATCATGGTCCAAATCCTTCGGCTCTTTGTCCGTGATTCGACCGTTTTTGGTCAGCAACAGCAACAGCAGACACTCCCTCTCAACACTTTACTCCCGTCTTACCCGTTCAATAGGCGGGCTCTGCATCTCGCCCGTATTGCCGACCGCGCCTCTACATTCTCACTTACACTCAAGTCCATTGTTCGGCCGAAAAATCACCATAGACAATGGGCGAACCATCGACGAAGCGGCGCAAAGTCCGTAAAGGAACACGCAGCTGCTGGGAATGTGAGCATACACCAATTCATTTACTGACAGCTCAATTACTTACATCTTCTCAGGCCGTAGACGCAAGATCAAGTGTCAATTCGACAGCGACGAGGATCCCGTCTGCGTGGGCTGTCTCCAGCGTGAGACAACATGCATCTCGCAGGAGTACGTCCCGGAGCCTGCAGCTGCTGCTCCCACGCAGGACAAGCGTCTCGCCCAGCGCCTCGGACGACTCGAGATGTTGATGGAGAAGCTTGTCGACAATTCATCATCCCCTGCTGAGCCTTCACCTGCACGGAGGGTGCACATCCCTTCACCCTCCGACTCGGATGAGCCGTCCACCTTTCGCCGCTTCACGCAACAGGCAGCTGATGTTTTTGACTCTTCAGTCGTAGACAATGCCCAGCACATGACATCTTCTCTAAACCATCCAGATACACCTCTAACGTCCCTCCCTGATTCAACCCCCATAGTCCCCCCAATCCGCTTCC
>JAANQP010000252.1:0-37714 GCA_011320165.1 Fusarium protoensiforme | reverse complement strand
TAATTAATTAAATAAAAAGTTAAATATAAGTAAGAAAAATACAATGCTTACTTAACTGCGATGCTTGCTTATTATATATATTATCTCAAACTATATTATTAATAGTTTATATTACTATCAGGGTCTTGCCAAGCTGGCTTATCGATAAGAATTTAGCTATTCGATCCCGATGATAGCCGTGACGAAAATCAATCGCCGTCACCCGTCCCACCTCCCCGCATCCCGAGCAAACCTTCCCTCAGCAGCGTTACGATCCCTTCGTTTTCCCATTCCGGACGAATATATCAATGTCCTGTGGCACGCTCGAGATGTGCCCTGGACCCTTTTTCGTCAGGAGAACTATACCGTCCTGCACCAGCGACACAGTCTTGCAGTCGGCATCGCAATCGAACACGTTGATCGACCCAGCTGCATATTCATGGAATCTCCTCGTTGGCTCGTTATGAAGATCTTCGTTCGTGGAATTAACCCAGAGACGTTCCTGGGACACATAAGCCTGGAACAGACCGACAGAACTAGGTCACATACCAGATCGTTCGTGGTGGTTTTTGCCATCATTAATCACAAGGCTTAATTTCCTCTGTTTTTGAAACATGGACTTGTTCGGCCAGCAGCGGGTTCTGGCCCTTAAAGATTCGGTAGGTTGGTGCCCAAGTGAGGGCCTAACCTGTTTACGAACGTGGGTTGGAGTGGTTGCAAGGATGAGTCTTGAAGGCAACGGGTGACATGTGGATAGGTAGTCTGACTAAAAATAAATGGGAAAAAAAGGAAGAGGTTGGTGCATTTGTGATCACGTGGGTGATAAACTAAGAAACCCGGCGTTTGTCCCCCCTCATTGACGAGCGCGATAGCATCAAAACGTGTGATCAATACGTCAATCACCATGCTATGTCCAGCAAACACCATTGCCTTAACACAAGATGTCCTCTGTTGATTATCTCCTTGCCATGCATTGGTGGCAGTCACTGAATCATATACATCTCTGCCCAATATGGGCGCAATTTGATCTTTCGTCGCGCTTAACTCTTCTCTATCTGTTGCCAAACATTAGCGCGCTCCGGTCGACCAGTCAGAAGAAATTGGCTCACCTGAAGGGACAGTAGGGGCGTACCCAAACAATCCAACGAGCAGGAGCTCGTTGATAGGCATGGTCAACCGAATCCCGCCGTCGTTCGTAAGTGTTAGTGGCAGGTATACCGTGGCGACTTTTTGCGAGGCAAGTGTAGTCAGCCTTCGAAATTTTTGGCCACGATGGGGCACTGTCACAGCTGCACATGTGGCCCCATTCCACCACACATATTCGTTCTCAGACAACGAAGACATGAATTCCCCAACCAGCTCAGTAAATTCTAGAGATATTAGTCCTGCTGTATATAGTTGCAAATGAACGCACCTTGGTATCGAGCCGAATTTCCAGATACTCCAATAATATGCGCAATTGGACCACTGGTCAGGAGCCTCGTCTTCAACCTAGAGCCAATTGCTTCACTCTGGGCCATGGTCTCAGTCAAGTCGTCCGCTGCCATCCTTTCGATCTGCCTTGGAGAAATGCATAGGCCCAGTATCACGAGGCTTAGGACATTCAGCTTTTCCAAACAAACCAAGTTCTTGTGAATTCCAGTGCCACTCATCACTGAGAGGACCTGTCTGAGTCGTATCAATGACCTGCTCTCAAAATGTGTGAAACCTGGTTGCTCAGCAGCCAGAGCATCCCCCAAAGCAGATGACACCTTAACCCTTTGACTGAGCGCACTGCAGGAAGCGATAATCAAATCTCTGTCCTTCTGCGACATTTTTTGGATATCTGATTTCGAGATGTTGAACACCGTTCCGTCATCTGGGTTGACTTCCTCTCGCCCCGCGGCGACAGGCTCTCCGAGATCCATGGCCCTAGTGTGCCAGAAGGTGGGTTCCAGGCAAGTGTGCCAAAAGGTGTGGGTACCAGACAAGTTTGCCAGGCGGCCTCCCCCCAATAAGTATCTCCCTGATCAAACCCGGGAGAAAGAAAATCCCGCACCACGCAAACGCTACGGAATACTTCCGTTTTATCCCGCTCCACTGGTGTTGACAAGCTTGCCTGGTCTCCACTGATGTTGACAAGCTTGCCTGGTCCCCATTGCCCTGGTCATGCTGGCTCAGCTTTGTCTCGATCGAAGCTTCAAACTCCAGAGGATAACTTCATTGGTAGAGTTTCTAAGCGTGGCCTATTATGCAGCCTGGACTGGAGCTTGGGATTTACTTCAGGGGTTGCCCTCGAAGGCGCGTGGCTGCCATACAGGTCAGTCAGTAACCAGCAGGCTGGCATGCTGGTGAGCGAGGTCAGAATGCACTTTCCTAGGTATAAAATGTAGCTTTTAGAGGGCCAGAAAAGTCCCAGTGATCCCTATCATTCGCGACGAGACAACATGCCAGACACCTCAGACAACAGCAACCAGCAGCCACAGGGTGGAAACGCCTCAGAGCAAAGCCCACCTCAGGATGATTCATCAGGTAAGTGTCAGAGTCCATATCTTCGCTATTAATTCTCATGTCTAAAGGAACTCGGCAGGAACAAGGAAATGATCCCGTTTCAGAGCAGGAGGGTGCGAACACAGTGGTGGTCGATGTAGCCCCGAATGGGTATGTGAGTCATGGTAAACCCTAAGATGTCGGGATAGAAATGGAAATATAATAAACTGTCGCCAATGGCAACAGTGTTATGCCTGCCCCAAGTAGAAAGCCGTATTTGCCATCCCATATCACGTTCTCTTGGAAGCTTTGGCCGCTCAATGACACCATGACCGGCTCGGCAGTTAACGCAGTGGGTACGACAATCTTCAACCACTGTGGAAGGACAGTAAGTGGACCAGAATCGTGTCGGGTCGAGTAACTGCTGAGATGCATTTGCCCGGGACTTATCAAGCCGGATTGAACCTTGCGAATCAGCTCAGCTCAGCTCTTCGCTCTGGAATGCCAACTTACCAGCACTCCGATGACCTGATCACGCACATCCGCATGTTGGGTAGACCAATCAAACAGAAAGCTAACGACGCCTCGTATCCTGTGAGGGACACAGCCATTTTGTTCCTTCACTGCCGTCGCCGCCATTTGTTGGATGCTCTCTGGGATGTCAAACACCTTGTAGCCACAAATACGATCAGGGATGGTATAGATTTTCTCAGTGCTGATGTATCTGGTTAGATCAACATCATTATCAACCCATATGTCCCGGATTTGATCATAGCGGGCCTGCTTTGAGGAGATTGAGATTTGTGATGATTGAGAAGCTGGAAGGATGTGGGGCATGGGCTTCTTGCTTTCTAAAACCCAGGCAAACCTAAGGTACTCGGACTTCGGGAGAGCGCTGGTATGGAGGGCGTTGCAGATTGTTTCAAAACTATTACAATAGGTTAGGCGGCACTTAAAAGAGAGGACCACATACGGGTATTGGGGCCATCGAGCTGCAATTAGGCATGGAAGATATAGCGGTAGAGATGCTTGTTCCTCAGGAATTATGTTGATTTTGGGAAAGCATAACTTGAATCTCTGTTTATCTTGCCTAAAGAGCTTCAGGAAAGATATTTGAAGTGGTGCTAATGATTAGTTATTTTGATGTGACCAAATAGTGGTATTCCTACTCACCATAAAGCAACATAATCTCATAGACGCGGTGCCGTAGGCTAGGATATAATTCATCCATTAAGGAAATTATATCTTGCACCACAGACATATTGCGGTCAATAGTGAGCTCTGAGAGATGCTCACAACAAACCCGAGCCCGGTATTTGCTATATTTAGCCTCATCTCCGCTGTACCGATCCACGCAGCAGGCTGCGAGGTGGATAAAGTTCCGCAAACTCTCTGGTAGTGAGTCATCATCCCTGATTATGGCGGAAACCTTTGCGTGAACATGTTCCGGGGTTGCGAAGCCATGCTGCTCTCTTGCTTTTTGCCACAGGCGCTCGTCATGGGGAATGCATTCGTGAAGTCTGGTGAACGCCTCCTCCCGTGCATCTCGGGGCTTCGAGGCCGCCTGCAGGCTGGCGGACCCCTGTCCCGGGCCGGTTGGTCGCTGTAGTTGCTCGCTCATTGCTTCGGTGTTGTGCTGAGCGCATCACCAGCCCCGAGGAGATTACGGTTGCAAACTACGTGGCGCGGAAGATTGAGCGGGGTAGAGGGATTAAACGAGGGCTGAGAGCCAGTAGAAGCCTTTCCTAACATGGACGAATAGTGGCCCGGTTTCAGGAAAGGGTGGAGTGGGTAAGCGATCGCTGGCTCCTTACTGAGGTACTGTACTTCGACTCACAACCCTAAGCCTTCCCTAAATCAGTCGAATAGTGGACCTGATGCAGGGGACCAGGGAGTGGGGTGTGATAGAGATCGATGCATCCATGAGACACGCAATGAAATGTTGGTTCTAGCCCCCATCACACCTATCCTAAAATGGCCGAATAGCGGGGCTGGGTCAGGGAGGTGTGGTGTGATGGATATTGCCTGCTCCCCAATCAAGCCAACCCTCACAAGACAGGCTGTGTGGGAGAACAACACTAACTTTGATATCAAAGTTCTAAGTGGCCGGGGAGCGGACCGCGACCAGAAGGAGAATAGTGGCTCCTTCGTTGCGCATTCATACTTAAACGAAAGTGCAACCCGTGAGACAACGACATGCATGCCAGCACTGTTTCGTCCAAGTACCCTCTTCTAGACCTGCTCACCGCCACTATGATTGAGCTCCGCGGCACCGGGGCCGCACCGAAACCAGTCGTTGTCGTTCTGGTGCTCGTTTTCGTTCTGGGGCTCGCTGCTGCGGCTTACATAGCATGCCGCTGGGTCAAGCAACGCCACACCAAGGAACATCTTGGCAGCTCGAGTTCTCGTATCCCCTGCACACCAAGTCAAAGCTCCAGTCTGCCTTGTATCCCCTGCACACCAAGTCAAAGCTCCAGTCTGCCTTGTATCCCCTACACACCAAGTCAAAGCTGATGATGTACAAGGTCACCAACTTCCGCCGAAAAGACACGTGATCTTCCTTTCTGGCGATTTGGAGACAGTTGCACGCGGTTGTGGTATGGGCTCCTCGATGATATTCCTGCCGCCACTGGACTCTCAGGAGTTTTACTTCAACCCCCGATTAGTCTACAATCTGTCTGGTTATCCTAGAGAGGAAGCCACTATCAAGGTGAAAGGGGTCTACGGTTGGGGAGACATGAAACGCATCCTTGACACCAATGATCTCAAAGTGAAGTTTAGGGTGTTTGAGAATTTTGGCCACGGTCTATTGAAGGAAGTCACTGGTGTTGATAAGATTTTTTGTCATGAAAGTGTTCATGCTGATGTGAAGGACGCCCTCCATTATACAGGTCTGGCGAGGGAGATTGGCGAAACGACATGGAAAGGTGTATTGAAGGAAGTAGAAGAAATATTGAGGGCAGATTCCACATAGCGCAAGACCTCAACACACTATATAGAATGGGGAGCCACGGGAACCCATGAAATCTTCCTTCTGGCCCATAACAGAGAGATTAGTTGTCATATCCCACCAAGCAATCTCTCCTTCCAGCGACCTGGCACAAAGCTTGTGACAGTCTGACGGCCCCAGTGCACCAACAACTTTGGAAATTTGGTGAAGCGTTGTTGGATTCGAAGAAGAACGCCCTGGTTCGGACAGTTTATAAATGGAGTCGCTGCTTGAGCACCATCATCAGTGCCTCAAGGTACCAGAGTGCGAGGTTGATCAGCCAGCACAGCCCAAGGAGAGAGGATGGAGCGTCGCAGACTTGAATGTGATTTCGAGGAAGGCGATGGTCTGGGCCGACGCAAAAGAGGCGCAATAGAAGCGCAAGTAGGGGGCCCGAAACGCGGATACGAATGAAGTGCTTCATTTTGAAAGGGAACTTGGAGAATTGGTAGAACAGAAGAAGACTAGACAGTGGTGGTATCGATGTTGTTTAGAACCGGGGGATGGTCTGTATATGTGACAGAGGCCGCCCATTGCCGACGGGGCAACTCGTTTCCATGCCTAGCTCCACTCAGCAGAGGGAAGTCCCTGGGGACCAGAGGACTCGGCAACTCGAGGGTGAAGCTCGAGACGCAGTGGACTAGCTGAAGTCGAGGCTTACACCCCCACCCCCTTCCCCAATAACAATCGGTCGCCCGTGTGTTATTAACTTTCACACCCTCCCGGCAAGACCGATCCCTGCCCCTGTCGGGGCTCTTTCCTGGAGCATCTTCATGGTAACCTGAGTTGCCGCGTTGGACGCATGGTAGCGAGCAAGCCACTCTGCGAGGCATCGCTTCTGTATGAGCGCCGACCATGCGGCATAACTGCACCAACCCGATCAGGCCAGGGTGGTTTAAGGAGAGCAGCAACAGTTGCCTGAACCCAACCGGCACCGTTCCCTCTCGTCATCCCCTTGAGTGTCCAGTTTGGTCAAATGTGACAGATGGCGACGACTCATGACTACTAGAGACGTCACCTTCGAGGTCAAAACCTGTGGGGTTCGGGGAGGATCGGGGATCGTGGTGCCCAGTTGTCGCCCTTCTAGAGCAGTAGCTCGTGTCTTGAGAACCTCGAGCTCCTTTCTAATGCCCTCGATACTGTTTTCTGCCATTGTCAGGTGCTGGAATGGGTGTACCGTAGACCTATGTGTTGGTAGAAAAAAAAACTGTCGGGGCTTTAGGTTTAAATTAGGCGACTTGGAGACTTAGTCAGCTAGCCCCTCCTCGAGCACCAGAGTCCTTATGTTACAGGGAAAAGATAAGAGTCCACCTGGCCTTTGTCATTTCGAATGAGAAAGAACGCATTAACCATTACTCCCTACTCTCTTTTCCGTTTGTTCTGATTCACCTTCAATTGGGAATGCAGAAGTGCCAGGCGCAGTATGCTCTTCTCGTCAGGTGGGAGAGAATCCCTTCTGTTTTCCAGCTCCTCCAAGGACATCTGCAACTCCCCTTGAAGGAAATCCTCATTTTTCAGAATACCGAGGCTCTCTTAGGCTAATTAGCAAAACACTGCCTTCTTACGGAACCGGCGGGAGAACAACTCAGATCAAGTATATCTTCTGGGTCGAGTTTCCACTTCTGGGATGCCGATATTGTGCTGCTGCTTGCCATTATGGCGAAATGGCCTTTGCTGTAGGTGGTTGATGGAGTGATGATGCTCTCAATCGCAGTGAAAGAGGAGAATCAACGAGGTTCTTAAACAATCCCTGTCGCAGGACTAGTCCAGATTAAATGGTATGAGAAATCCCATTTTAGTATAGCTCTACCTGCACAAGCATACCCCTCAGTGGGTCCATAAGTATATTAACGCTAGCATATTATCTCTGTGTACGTACTCTTGTAGAGTACTTCTGGACGCTGCGAGGGTGGGGGTTAAATCTTCTTGCCTAACGTTTCAGGCCCTAATTATGTTGAAGAGTACACGTCGACACAGTCCCGCTAGCCCCCATGCCCCATCATGCTGTCAACCAACATGCCCCCAGGAAACCAAGACTCCTCTGCAAGGCTTGATGCTGTTAGCTTACAGATTGTGCTCGAGGACCCGACCCAATCAAAACCCCGAAAACAATCTGACTTTCTACCACACACCGAGGCAGAGTGGCGAAGCTCCAGAGTAGCGTCTGGCCTGGATACTCAGGAACATATTCTCGACAAATTAACAAACCTAGCAGGCTTAGATCTAAGTCAAACTGGAGATAAGTTTCCTGATCTACTAAATTGGCAAAAACTTGTCATTGTTGCTGCTGCTATTGTTGATTCATTCGTTGGAGAGGATGAAGCCGCAACGTTGGCGCTTACCAGAGTCTATGGCCACACACCCGGCTACGAAACTCACCGCAAAGACAAGGCCGCAGTCCTTCGCCTCATTGGATTATTTGATCACTTGTATGACTATCTGGAGCATCGTGCTTTCGAGCTCCTCATCGTTCAGGGTTGGCTGATATGTATTGTTCTGTCACAATACTATAGACTAATCGAGGTCTTAGATATTCCTCTGTCGAAACTTCGCTCATGGACCAGAACCAAGTTCCAAACAGCTCAAACACAGTTTTCACAGCCACTCCATCTTGAGGAAGAGATCCAGGCTTCCGTGCCATTATATATGCCTTATTTAGTTCTGCTTCTACGACCCCATCACACCCTCGACGTTGTTTGCAGAGCTCTAAACACAAACGCTCTCGGTCAAAGCGACTTTGATAGGTTTCAGAAGGCATACAGCACTCAACAGCTCACGCCTTGTTTCCTTAATACTTTGGGAAATTATCGCATATCACATTGGAGCGGCTCTTCCAACAACGCAAGCACCATTGGCTTTAGAGTATTTGAGATCTCGGCTGAGCTTCAAAGAAAAGCCTCTCAAGCTGAGAAGGAACAGACAGTTTGTACTCGCATAAAGAGGAAGGGCACGAGTCTTACGCAGTTTGACTGGTCCGAGACCTTTCACCTACCCATTGCTGATCAAGCTATTGATGAACTTGTATGTAGCCCGTTGATTTCTAATAAGAGCTAGCTAAGATAATAGGCACAAGCGGGCATACTAGGCGCCGAAGAAATTGTCCGACAAAAAGCCTATCTGCAACACGAGTACGGCCAGTTCAAGGTTCAGTTGCCAAGTACACAAGTTATTATACCCACGTCATCCCCTAAAAGCCCACTGTATATATCACTGAGCAGCTCAGAGCCTCGTAGCTCTACGGTTGAAAACAAAATTGCCTGGAAGGTTAACCGTGGATTACTGCTGGAACAAGGCACAGCACTATCAACAACCAGGGCAATTATCTTTCTCTCAATTGTCATTCCATCATAGCTTTCGAAATCTGCCCTCTCTCATGTTTTTGGCCTATATTTATCATCTGCCGTCTTGATTTCATTGATAGACACAGGCTCAGCAGATTCGACAGGTTCGGCAGACTCGACAGGTTCGGCAGGCTTGAGGTCTCCGCCTTCTACAGAGAGTTAGACTTTATTAAACGGCATAAATAATATAACCCCCCTTTTTCTGTGCCTTTAGGGCCGGTTTCATCGTTTGTTAACATGGTGTAATAATAGTGTCTTGGTTTGCGAAGGAGTGCTTCTGGGTAAGAGATAATTGATTGTGAAGCCAAACCGGATGATATATCTCCTCGGCGTGCACTAACACATGATGGCGTTCATCCCGCTTCCCTCCTCTCGCTTCACTCCCCTCCAATAACACCCTGGAATGCTCTCGCTCGCTTGTCTTTGCACTCTTGTTGGTGTAGTGGAGCATCCTGCAGCTAGGCAATTATGCCTGGACATTATTGCCTTGGCTTCCTTGACCAGACGCACCCCACCCCCTGGTCAAAGTGGCAGCTTTGCAGAAGACACCTCTGCCTGGGTACTTTTGTCTGGGCATGTCTGAGCTAATTGCACCCTTGTTGGAGCGGTAATTTGGTGGGCGCCTCTGCCCAGGCAGAGATGTCCAAATGATATGGCAGCGTTCAATTGGATACGGTCTCTTGGAGTGACGTACCGGTTCATATCTTTCATGTGGATACTCAAACGAGGCAATGGCTGGGTCCTGAGCTGTTGCTTCTTCTTATCGAACGGAGGCAAGTTGCAGATGCTCGGTAGGGTCAATGTGTTAGGAAAGCTGCCTGTGGCACTCGACGGCCCAGAATGGAGGTCTTGAACTACATGTCCAAAGATCAGTACCCAGCAGAAGGATGCTAAATAGTTTGCGACTCACAGTATAGAGAAGGCAAGTCTCCCATCCTGGCCCTGGAAGCCTGGGAGATTGTACGCCTCTCGAGGAAAGCTCGTACGGCTCTATAGTGTGGAACTAGAGAGGGCCTAATATGAGATTCATCAAGTGGTCGTAGATCTTCTACAGCCACCCAGTCTGCTGCGTCGCTGTCTGGGAATGCCGGGCTTGCGAAGTATACGAGAGGGAACTTGCACTGGTGAGAATATGGTCCACCATCCTCATACCCTCTTCGCCACTCAAGCTTGTGTTCGTTCGCGTTATAGATATGGCAACGAGGCATCTTGCTGCAAAGGCCTAGGCTTTCAATTGTGCCTGCGATGCCAACATCATGAAGATTTCCGTGGGGGAGAAGAACCGCTGCAAGCCAGCATCCAGTTTTTTTCCGATAAGCAAAACAGAGCTCTCCCACCTTGGGCTGTATGGAATTCTTTGCAGCAAGGTTATATGGCTGGTTCAAGCGTCTCTGCTTTTTCTTATAATGCTTTTGATCTGCCTGGGGCGATAGCGGACGCTTCCGCTACAGGATTGTAAATGAGAATGTCCACAAGCGTAACACATAGCGTACGTACACTTCCCAAAGCCGGATCAAGGTAGAAATTTTGTTGGCCTCGGTCCAAGGAACCTTCATACATGTCCTGAGGCGCTGATATCTGTGTTGGTAAAGTCGGTGCACCCATGACGGGTAATACAAATGTTGCTCAGGGTGGTTTGGGGGAAAAAACTGGTTTCCTGGAGACTAAGATGTCTTATAAGATCTCATGATACTAGTTTTAGCCCTGCTCCTAATTGACAGCAAGGGTTGGTGTGACAGCCCGGGTGACCTCCGGACTTCTGGCATGGATATCCACATCGGAGGTCCGGATATGGCCCCACTTCCGGCCCCGGGTCACCGAAGCCGAGCCAACTGAGTGAACAAGTGTCGGAGCGAAGTGACAACTAATGCAAAGTGCAATGTTTATCACAAATATACACTTAAGCGTCTTGTTCTTAATTTAGCAACGTTAGCACGGTGCGAGAAGCGCCGGCTCACCCTTGGCACCGGTGGGATAGAGAGCCACCTACACTATGAATAGAAACGGGAGACTTCTTTCCCACGTGCAGGAGGACATTGAGACGAGTCTATGCCTTTAATTGGGGGCGCCTGCTCTCTCAAGCGCTATGCATATCAAGAGACATAATCCTAGTTCATCCCATCTCACCCCAGTTGCCCCACTTGTCCTCCTCCAAGCTGTCGCAACAGCCAGGTAGGAGGCTCGAAGGCGAAAAAACAGTCAATCCCAGTAGTTCTCAATATCCATAGTAAAGCTCCTAGAACAATCACCCGCGGCCTCACATGCCTCTTCCTCCAATGCCCCCGCCTCCAGCTCATCAGCGAGCGTCGGCAGGGTACGACAAATGCCGGTCACCGAATTCAAGCGTCTTACTCGCCCCAAGCTCAAAAAGGAAACGAATAGTCTCCCTTGCCTGGTCTTCTGGTAGCCGGAGAGCATGTATGACCGGCGTCGCCCCATCCTTATCTCTGATATCGATATCCATTCCATCGACTCTCACGAAGCGGCTGATCGCGGTTTTATCCATGCCTTGCGGCAGCGTGAAGACTACTTATGAGGCGGCCACACTCCGGTCGAGCTCCTTCATGGAGAAGCATTTGGGCCACATCAAAGTTCCCGCTATAGAGAGCGAGTGAAAGAGCGGAGGCATCATGACGCCGACCATTGAGTTTAAAAGAAGGCAATAGGATGCCAACGATATCTTCTTTTCCTCGAATAGCAGCCTCGTGTACTGCAGTAATCATAAGGCAAGTCTCTCTCTGTGGTAAGTAGAGTGTTTTGCGTCCAGCCGACTGGAAGTCCTCGAGAGGGAAGATGCTGAAGGGAAGGGCTTTTTTTTTCAGCACGTTGCTAGTGCGTCGATAATCCTCAAGGGAGGCCTCAAGCGAGTCAACAATGAAGTCAACTGTCACAGAAGATAGGCAGATAAGAGAAATTTGGATCGAAAACATCGTGGCGAGTTATGAGTTTGGGTGATGGTGTAAGATGTAGAGGCTGCTAAGAATGAAGGAGGAAAACTCATGGAAGGGTTCGAGGGGCAGGAGAACTGCCTTATATACCCGCTGTTTAGAAGATTAAGGGCCTTCCAAAAAACGCCTTGCCGGCGTCAAGTACCAGTGTGATCATCGAGCTTTGAAGTCAGCCGTGCTGCATGGTTGAGACTGTTTCATCGATTGGATGGAGGTGTTAGGGGGCAAACCGGCCACAGGTTGGCCTTGATAAGAGAGTCACTCGGACAATGGACACGGCCACTTAATACAGTTCAATTCAGCTTGCTCTACTTCTATGCCCTACCTACAAGAATAAAAAGGAAGCATTCCTCCGCCCTAAAGATCCCTCTCTTCGCCACCTTCATATCTTTTCCATGCAGTCCTCAACCCTACCTTGTGCCATGATCATCGCCTGCAAGGCCAGTTCACCGCTCCGTTGTTCCCAATGGGGGACTTTCTCCTTTGATGATCACGGTCCATGAACTGCAAGCGTTTATCTCATATTTTAATACTATATAACTATTATGTGGCTTTCCCCTAATGCCCATATCGCCTCCGTGGTGAATAAGGTTCTTTGAGTAAATCATATAACGAATGAACCTGCATTTGTGTCTAAAACTGAAATCCCCAGAAAGCTTCTAGCACAATGAATCAAGAATCAATAGTCATCGTCTCTCCCAGTTACCCAAAACTCTTCATCGGCATGGCGATCATTCACTGTAACGCTACCACTCCATTGTCCCGGCTCCTCCTCGAAAATGTTTTCTACTTCAACCTTCCTCTTCTTGATTGGCCTGAGGCCCCTCTCCGGAGTTGCTTGTCTCTTCTTGGTCTTAGGTTTGGGCACATTAGCCACGACAGCACCCGGGATGGCACCGCCGCCATGCTTGTCTCCAACATGAGCTTTCCACTGATCCAGATCCCCAATGAGGACATCCGCGACGCCATTCCGTCTACATTCCGGACAGGAAAAACTCTTACCGAATTAGCCATCGTGGGATCGAAGATGTAAATTGAAGCCCCCAACAGAAAATCTGTTCGTGCAAAGTAGGCAAAGAGCTAGCTTTTCGGCCACAGGCCCAGAGTTAGGCGCATTGTGCTTGCCATGACACTGCTCAACATGGTTGCTCCAGGCAGAAAGTCCAGCTGGAACCAGGTGCTCCCGCCCAGAGAACATGCACTCACGACAGTGGAAAGTCTCGTGAAAGATATCTCCATGACGTTCTGTAGTATGCCTGGTAAGATTATCCCGGGTTTGGAAGGTATCGTAGCAGATGAAACACGTAGATCGAGGTTTAGTGATTTCCTGGTTGCTGATGTCGTACGAGGAATCTTGTGACGGAGCCTGCTTCAAGTATCTGACAAGTTCGTCGGCAAATTTTTTTGCTATGTCTTCGGCAATAAATCGAGGCGCTAGCTGCTCTGCCATCTTGCTGCTGGATCCGTTCTGTTTTCGGAAGGGCCTAGCCGTGCTATCTTGGTGTAGATGGGATGTAGACTGCCCTTTACTTCTGGGACTATCCACAGTGGGGAAGTATTCTTCGCGCCTCTGTTTGATAAGTTGCCTCTCTGGGGAGTTCATGACGGTCTGGATCTTCGATTGGATTTGCTTTGCCTCTTTGCCGCTGCGGTTTGGCAAAGCATTAATTTCCTTGCGCTACTCAGTAATATCCCTCTGTTTTTCGAATGCGTTCCTGTCGGTCTCTGAAATGTAGATGGGCACATAACAGTCGCGGTTCGTTAAGGATTGGTGCAGCTTGGTAATCGTCTCGTCACCGCGTCCAGCCCGTTCGTTATATGCCACATCCATCAGACTCTTCCTCTGGTCGACTGGGTTCTAGCTCTTCCGAAAGACCTATTCCGTGTTGCCCATGATGTAACTGCGGAAGGCTGGCTCTAATGCACCTGAAATTGTCAAAGTCGAATCAACTCGTTAGGTAGTCATACTCACCATCCAGACGACCACCAGCCCCCATGCGTATTGAATAAGGCCTCAGATCCTCTCGGAGCCCAGCCACTTCCAGGTCTCGGTGCCATAAGTTCAAGTAGATTTTGTACTCCAACTAAAATATCGATCTGCCCATCATATCACTCTTCCATCTGAGTGGCACATAATCTATGCGATCCTCTAGTGAAGTCGTGGGGTATAATACCTCTTGACAGGATAAGAACCGTGTTTCGAAAGCGTCATTATAAACAGCAATGGCGACGATGTGGGAGAGAAGGCAGATAGACTTCAGTGGAACTCAGGTGATGCCAAAGGTTAAACTGGGAATATCAGTATGGAACTTCTTCGTCAAAGGTTAGACTCAATTACCTTGCACACTGGTCTCTTTTAATTTCGTCTCCGCGCCGCTTGACATGTCGGATGTGGATTGTCCCAACTGGTCGAACCTTGCTGGGATCAGCCGGGTCTCGAAGCCAGCCAACCTCGATGTCGTTGTACTTCATACGTCTCAAACTCTCGTATCGCCAACCTCCGATGCCACCAAGAATTATAGAGGCTGAAAAGGCGACTCGTTTGAAGGGCTTGCAGGGTATATGGGAAGCTTTCTCCCACATCGTTTTGAGGACGAGAAGTATATCCTCGGTCGTCATCTCTCTTTTCACAACTGCTGTCCTCGGCTTAGGCCAAGCCTGTCGGCCAATCCGGGAATTAACTATACTCTTGGTTAAAAACGTCAAATTTAAATAGGAATCCCATTGTATGAATCTTACCTTCCCGACTAATCCCGCAGGGCCGGTGTCAACGCCGCCACGTATTGAAAAACGCAGCGCGTAGTGATGGGCCTCTTTTTGGTGTTGGTAACGGAATAGTTGTAAGACATCCTTGTTGGCAACGCGGACCAGCGCAGACCATACATCTTGGAGCGTTCCCGCGCTGTTCACTTGTCGCTTGGTCTTATACTCTGGGCCCAGACAGGGCACAAGTGTCGAGGATTTTTCAACGCAAAGCTCGAGAAAGCTTTCAAAGACACTGATGGCATCTTCAGAGCCTGCACAGAGGTCCAGCCATGTCTGATCACCATTGAGCCCCCCGACTTCAGCAAATCTGTGTAGGTGAGTAAAAAGTTTGGGTAATGGTAGCCCGGTGTTACGTACTAAGTCCATTCCGCCCAGACCCGTTTCTAAAGCGCCTGGGTCTTCTTGTTTAAGGCGTCGCCTTTCTGCCTTGAAGGCTTGCTGCGATTCTTCTCCAGTATTGCCAGGACGGCCTTGGTCGATGACGCCTGGATCTGAGGAGCACCTCGCTTCCGGGGCTTATCAGGCAATGCATGAATTGGTTGGGTCATACTTCGTGACGAGTGTTGATGGAGCGAATGAAGAGTGCTGATGGAAAGAAAGGCTAAGGACCCTGAAAAGCTATAGGGGAGAGGGAGAACAATGCGTGATATTTAATTTAAGCAAGGGCCCAGCCTGGAAGGGCCCAGTCCTAGATTTAATTCCTCATCACCTATGGGGAAGTCAATCCTGGAGGGGAGTGTCCCCTCCGGGCGCTTAGGGGGGGCGTGCGGAGGGATGGCCCTCAATCTGCGAGACGGAAGACGGAAGACAGAAGACGGAAGACAGAAGACGGAAGACNNAGTAGTCGGGTCGGTGACGACCAGCGAATCCCCGCTGTTGTGTTTTTTTTTTTTGCTACTTGTCCTTAATCTCTCTTTATCTCTGTAGCGGCTCTGTCAACGATGTTCTGGGCTTTGTTTGCTTGGTCCCTCCAATGGCGTGGAGGGTGGTCAGCCAATGGGCTCCGGGCTGTTTCCAGTGTTTCACGCCTTTGCAATGCAGCCAATAGCACGATAAGGACGCAAGGGCAATCCTTTGGGCAAGTTGTTTTTGATAATATGGAGCAATCCATTTTGAATAAGTTCTATCTACGGAAGAGACATTGTACTTTTTTTCTTCCTTTTTGTCCTTTTGATTTATTCCTCTAGTGTCTCACAATGATGGAAATGAAAGAGAGGGGAAAGAGCCGTCAACGACTGTCCGTCCCAGGGTACCTCTGTTGTTCAGGAGCGAACAGCCCAACACCGTTCCAATCATCGATTGGTCCAAGGACAGACTTGTTGTTATGGAAATACGAATAACCGCGAAGAAATCCATCGCGATCAAAGTGGAGGTTCGCAGCAATGTGTTGCCCAGAAAGCCTGGTACGCAAATGGGGGGGGACTGGTCCTCTGTTGTTCAAGGGCACGAGGCGATAGCGGGCTGAGGCTGGTGCAGCAGGAGTGGCTGGTGCAACAGGAGTGGCTGGTACAGCAGGAGTGGCTGGTGCAGCAGGAGTGGCTGGAGTTGTCTCGGCGACGCGTGGCGTCTGGGTCCGGGCGACCGCCGTGGATTGCTGGTTGATCACCGTCTGCTGCAGCGAGCGCATTCTTTGCTGCTAATAGAAGTGGCGCCTTTCATAGTGTTGCTGCTAGCGAGCCTCCTTCCGGTGCGTTTTAACGGTCTTTTTAGCAACGGCCATTAAGAGATGCTCTTGGGAATCATTCGTAGTGGTGGCGGGGGACTGGGACGGCTGAGGCTCGTTGGTATTCATGGTGGGCTCTCTCTTGTTGCGAAATGGAATTGATAAACGTTGTGAGGTAGAATAGCACAAAGCTGGATGGGATCAAGAACGCATTCTCCGCGTCGAATTAACCTGTTAAATACTATTCTCAAAGGCCAATTTCAGCACTTTCTGCTTGTTGATCCATCCCATTGTCAATACTGGATGCATTTTGAAACCAGACCGTCCAGGCGCTTCCAATCTACCGCCAAGACCTCGAGGTGGAAAAACGACTTTTCGTCCTCTTGAGTCGTCTTCAACAGGGGTCCTCGTCCCAATTTTGCCCATTTCGAACAGGGGTTTTCGGTCATGTGATGACATGATGACCTGGCCCCAGCCCGGAATTTTCCTCCGACCTCAAACTTGCCTCCTACAACATGCAGAGTCTGGCAAACTCGCCCAGGCACTTTGCCAGCTTGCCTCTACTTGCCGCAGCGAATCATTGCAAGCTTGGTTTTGCTGTGCGATGGGAGACTGTGGATGTCACAGCAGGTCTATGTCGCCTCATGCCTTTCTCCTGACTCCATCATACGCATCCGGCTTGTCTCAGAAGCGATCATGTCTTGTTCTCAACGCTTACATCTGGACATTGACAACTGCTGCACTTTCTCATGAGGCAACACTCGGCTTGCTGTGCTGTGTTGTGTTGTCTGAAACGACTTGTGGAGAATGGCAATCAGATGGGAAGCTTCTCGTTAAGAAGTACTTCCGCCTATGTGGTTTTCCAACTCTGGTTTAAGTATCGTTTATCTACCATCAACGCGTGGATCGGGCTGATTGGTCAAAGACGGCTCCAAGCCGGGTCCACCTGGATTCTGCTCTTCAAGCTTTCATCAATCACTCAACTGGCCCTCACATGCTGAACACTGCTTCGTTTTGTTGCTACTGTACTTATCGCACAGAACTAAATTCATGCTAAGGACAACGGGCCCTACTAAAGCTCAATACGAACCGCACCTGATGTTATGTATGAGTAAGGTGCTCGGGGCCAAGGAGTATGGCCCCACAATACCAAAAGGAGGGCCGGAGTTGAAGGGAAAGGAAGTCAGAAGCCAACCACATCAATGAATCCTTACAAGGGTCTGGGAACGATGATAGGTTCCGTGAGACAGAGTTGTAGCGGGTTGATACTATGCTCCGGCGCTCCTTCTAGCAAGTAAGAGACCCTCCACGGGGAAGCCAACTATAAGAAACCTGTCTGCGTTTCAATCAGTATACTCGAACTCCAGTATATGTATCACATCTTGTACAGGTTTCCCATTTCAGCGAATCAAACAGCTTCTCATCAACTATCCACGTACAATGGCGACTCAAAAGCCCAAGGTTCTCGTTGTCCTTACCTCGGCCGACAAGGTCCCCAAGACGGGCAAGCAGATTGGCTGGTATTTGGTAAGTTGTTGTCATGATTCCGAATTTTGTTGGATACTTTTAATCACAACCGTACTTCTGGTGAAAGTCTATACTAACATTCCACAGCCTGAGCTCGCGCACCCATTCCACGTCCTCAACCCCCTTGTCGTGCTGGTCTATGCTTCACCCAAGGGTGGGGTGTCACCTCTTGACCCGATATCCGTTGATCTCTTCAAAGAGGACCCAGTGTGCAAGGATTTCCTCGAAAACCACACGTCAGTCTGGGAGAAGACAACAAAACTGTCTGATTTTGCTGGCCGAGCCTCGGAATTTGACGCCATCTTCTACCCGGGTGGACATGGCCCCATGGTAGATCTCGCCGATGACCAACATTCAAAAGATCTGCTCCGCGACTTTCACTCACAAGGCAAGGTCATCTCGGCGGTATGCCACGGCCCTGCAGCTCTTGTCAACGCCACCACCGCTGCAGGCGAGCCGTTGCTGAAGGGTGTAAAGGTCACTGGATTTGACAATGTGGGTGAGGAAATGTTTCAGTTTACTGAGGACATGGACTTTAGCCTCGAGGATAGGTTGGGCCAAGTTAGTGGTGGCAACTACGTCAAGGCTGCCGAGGGCCCCCTTGCAGAAAAGGTTGTGGTAGATGGCAAGATTATCACGGGGCAGAACCCGGCGTCGTCCAAGGGAGTGGCCGAGGAGATTGCCAAAGCTTTGGGGGTGTAGCTTGAGCGGTCTACCGACTTGATGGTTTTGTTACCCGATAGCCTAGGACTACTAGAAGAGTTGCGATAGTTTACACAAAGCAAGTTACTTTGACCTCTAATACATGATCAAGAAACAAGTGGGTAACTTTATGTCTCGGAAATAGGGCTTACGGACTTACGGTGAGCAATTAATAAGCCGTTAACCTCGGCGGTTTAGCGCTGACGATTGGGATTCTACCTCTTTGGTCTGCAACATAGAACAGTCATCAGCCCTCATCAAGCCAGAGTAACTGACAGCAGGCATGTTTGGAACTTTCGCTGCCTCTTCAGAACCTACAGGGTCTTCATCCGCTGCAAATACCTCATCCAAACCAAAAAGGAATCAGGTCGCCCGGGCTTGCGATCTATGTCGAATACATCGAGTCAAGTGCGATGCGAATCATCCGTGTCGGAACTGTCTGGCTAGAGGATGGCAATGTAGTAGTCGTGGGAGGCTTGACCAAGGATGGAATCTCCCTCGCGCTATGAGGTACGAAGCCTGAACGGAACGAAGCATCATGTTGGTTTTCAGAGTTGACTTGGGCTTTACAGAGAAATCGAAGCATTGCGAAGGCGTGTGAAAGAGCTCGAGGCTCAAATTGAGGGCACAGACGCTGAGTCAAAGGACACACACAAACGCCATGTGTGTGACGACAAACACGATCAGTCTTCAAGCCCATACGCTTGCAATGAAGACGGGATTCACCTCGACACTACCCAACCAACGGAGCCATCTTCTTCCCGTGCTCAGTTTTACGGACAGTCGTCGGCATATTACTTCATCCACCGCATAAACCTCCATCTCCAATCTCACCACCAAGAATCTCCAGAAGCTCAAAGCCCTCAAACGTTGATCCCCAACTCTGCGAGCCGGTCTTTTGTTCATGCTGTATTCTCCCAAGAAGCGGAGCCAGAAATGGGAGCTGGCTTAGAGGTGGCTCCGGAACGTCATCAACGGTTGACAGAGAGCACTTTGTCTGGGAAGAACTTGACAGCAACCCAAGAGGCTTTCTTTCTCGACCTATTCTGGGATTCTTGGCACTGCTGCTATCAGATTCTCGATCAAACTGAATTCAAGGCGCACTACAAGTCCCTGTGGGGTGACCCAGGCCAAAGCACCCGAAAACCATCTGCCCTGGTCGACATCGTCCTGGCCCTGTGCATGCAGTTTGGCGTCACGTCTTTGCCTCGTCGAGTAGAATCACAGGCTGAGATTGACATCCGTGACGCCACCATCGCCGGCCGTTGGCTCTACCGACGCGCCCAAGCCCTGCTGGCCTACGAGCTCGAGAGGCCCTCTCTCACAACTCTTCAGTGTCAATTCTGGTCTGCCGTATATCTTGGAAACGCATCTTACCAGAACATGGCTCAAAGTATGATTGGGACTGCAATTTGCACAGCACACGCACTCGGTCTTCACGTCGAGCCGTCGACAGAGCTGCCGCCTAAGGATCGAGAGGCGAGGAAGCAGATGTGGTGGACTTTGTTTGTCTTTGAAACCAGACTTGGTATCCGATTGGGTCGACCATGGGGCATTGACATGTCCCGAACAGCCTGCTCCTTGCCAGCAGAGGATCAGGAGCTCTATGACGGCCATTTGGCGTGGCGCAGCTACACGGTACAAAGAGCCAGACTTATGCTGCTGGTTCGAGCCGCCTTTGACAAATTTCACCAAAAGTGCGCTTCTATAAAGAAGGGAAGCTCAAGTGTCATTGTTGAGGAGTGCTCCAAGACCCTCAAGACCGGCATCGAAGATATGCAGGCGTGGGTTGATACAGTCCCTGCCGCACTCAAGACAGAGCGCCGTGGGAGCGGCATGTCCTTCTCGACAGATCTATCCGAAGTTGAGATTGAGCCTTTTGCGCCACTCTGGCTGCGCCGACAACGCCTCATGCTGGAGCTTGGATATCACGATTCCCTTCTGACAATTGGTCGTTCATGCATAACCTTCTCGCTCGACACCGTGGGGGGACCATCTCACCAAAGGGCCCATGTTGACGGACTTGCCTCTGAGTGTTCTACGATGCTTCTCGTGGCCGAATCCGCCGCTCAACACGCAATATCGATAACACATCTGTTGCACCAGGTCTATACAGACCATGACGTCCTCGACGGCTGGTATGAGCCGTTCAACTACCAATGGAACGCGGCCATCACGTTGGTCGGATTTATCCTAGCCTATTCCAAACATAGTTCCATAGTTCCAGCTGCTTGCGAGGCCCTTTCCAGGAGTATCGAGGTCCTGGAGCGAATGGGCAGCTTCTTTGGGGTGGCAGCGAGTGCGGCGGTCGTCGTCAAGGGCCTTTTGCACAAGACCAACTCTTTTGTGTGCGGTTTGGAAGAGTTTACAACCAACTCGACCGAGGAGTGTTCAGTCGACATTTATAAAGCTCCTCTAGGCCAACTGGACGCGATCCATCTCTCGGAGTTGGACATTGCATCATCCATCTTGACCGGAACTGATGGCACGTTTGGGCCAGCATCCGAGCTTGAAGGGTTCGGATTCAGCCATGATTTACATCAATTCGTTGGGGTCGGTGAATGGGGTCTAGAAGACAACTTGGATCTCTGGACGTATCCATTGGATTCGTAGTTGAAATTCAGATTAGACTAGAAACAACAAAACGCTATAATAAAGTGAAGATATGGGGAGGATCTCTAGATCAAGGAAAGACGGTTATACCTCCCCCCCCTGAATCCCAAAACTTTTCATGCACATCATTCTAGATTATCAGATCAAGCTTGTTCTCTCACCCCAGCATTACTGGAACAATTTAGCCATGAAAAGAAATGGTTGATCAGTCGACTTACCTTCCCAGCCCCATTCTTCCATTACGGTCAACCAATGCAGCCTGCTTTTTACCGTGTATTTCCTGGCGTCCGTCTTGAGTCCTGAATGGTCTTGCTGAGTTAGAGCAGTTGAGCTGGGGAAGAGGGAAGACGTGGGAGGTTCCCATTCTTGTTGCGTACAAGCACAGTCATTTTCAAAGCCCATATCAGAAACCGTACCTTGCCCGAAGTCCAAGCCAACATCTCGTAATCCTACCGAGAAAAGAGAGTTATCCATCCTGCCGTGGTTGGATCCCTCGCATGACTGACAGTGCTTCCCGTAGCTGTCACGCCTCCTCCAAACCTCCAACGTCAACTCTAAACATCTCTCCACGATCCCAGATGTATTTCCAGTCGTCATGGACTCCCATCTATCACGGATCCAATCTCTATCTTCTGCCTCTGTTGCCTCGCAACCGGCTATCATGAGGGGTAGGATGTGGAAGATGACGGCCCGGGAATGAAGTGGAACCGTGGCGATGAGTACAAGCACCTTTCGCGCCATTTCTGAAAAGGAGAAGCGGATGGGGAGCTCGGGGACTGCCTGGTACAGTAGGAGCAGCGTGGCCCATTTGTACGAGTTTGCCGTCTGCACCAGGTCTGAAGCATTTGGAGTCAACGACTCGGCGTCCCCGGCTACCTCCAAGCTCATGGAAGGAGTCCAACACTCGATGGCCAGCTTTAGTTCCACGGCTCGGGCGACGGTCGCGGGGGAGTTGAGCTTATCCTGCGTCTTGCGGACGCGCCGGACAAGATCGGCGACACGACCAATCAACGGGAACAGTGTCCCGGCGCATCCCATGAGAGGATCGACCTGAGGCTCGGGGCAAGGACTTGTAGAGCTGCAAGCAGTCATGAGGTCAAAGTCCATGGCCTGGACGTTGGAGCAGGTGATTCTCGTGAGGACGTCCATGTAGAGCCAGAGGTTGGCGAGGAAGCTCAAGCAGAGATTCCCCTCGAGAGGCCGCGACGCGAGATCCTTGGAGAGGCCTTGCCGAAGGAGGTCTTTTGCCTTGTTGACGTGGCTGATGCCGTTTGACGCTCGGGGGTAGTACCAAGTCTGGGCGATGCTCAGCGCAAGCGTGACGATGAGCGCCACCTCCAGGCGCATGCTGCTGCCGTTGGCCTCGACCGAGAGCTTCCCCATACTGTTCTCCAGGTGCCGAACACCCTCTGCGCGAAGTCTAGGCAGGCCGTTGGCGCCTTGGAAGCATGTCATGGCGGCGATGGCGTGGTACAGCGCAGGGTGATCCTTTGCCAGAGGCCAGACCACCTTGCGCCACGGATTGCCGGTCGGGTCTTCCTTGATGTAGAGAACTTCGCAGATGCGATTGTCATAGAGCATAGCGATGCTCTCTGGGCTGTTGTCTCGGATGGCTGGTTGTCGGTAGAGGTTGAAGAGGCCATGTCCGTTCAACTGGAGCGAAGGGCTCACAGCTAAATCCAGGGCCGAGATCCAAGAGTCCTCAGCAGGATCCAGCATATCCGGGTCTTGATCAGAAAGAAGGTCCGTGGCGCCGAGATTCTCTGATGCAAGATCAAGAAAATTCGGCAACACGGCTTCGGTACTCTCCTCTGCTATGTCCGGGTCGGTTGACAAGGGATGTTTCGGGTCCACGATGGCGTTGAGATCCAAAAAGAGCATATCAAAGTCTGCGACCTGCTCCGTCGGACTGAATGATATTTCGAGAGAATTTTCAGCGGAAGAATCGAGTGCCTGGAGGAGATGGTCGTCCTGGGGTCTCGGGCTGGCCACGTCCTCCATAGCGTTGTATTCTGGGACATCAGATATTCTCGATGACGCAAGTGTAGAATTGGCTCTCTCGTGTGGTATATTAGACGATGTAGTTTGATGAGTATGAGCTGTCTGGGGATGTCTTGTTTTGGTGGCTATCAAGTCAGCATATTGCATCCAATATACCTATCCAAGACTCACTCTTGCGTGGAGGGTAGCTTGTCTGGTCGGGTTTCTCGATTTCCTTCCATATCAAGTCCAAACTATAACCACCACAAGGCACCCGTCTCCGCAGACATTGTGAGCATGATGGCTTGAGCTCGTCGCACTTCCTCCTCTTTGCTTTACAAGTCACGCACCCTATGGCCGTCAGCCGTGACCCCGACAACCTCCAGGCACACACGAACCATGTCGACTCTTTTCATGCTTGGCCTTCTTCAGTGGATCCCTGGGAGTCTCCTCACGGAACCTGTGAGGCAAAAGCCGCCGCGGGGGTTTACGATTACTTGTTGCTGCTGCTGACGTGGAGGTTGCATCATCTTGTATTCCAGGTTGAGCGGCCGAGGTCGTACTCATCCCAAACACCGTGTTCACCTTGAGCGGACGGGGGGCAAAGAGGAAACAAATACCCTTGGCTGCAAAAGAAGATGTTTTATGAGAGAGAAGGAGGGTGGCCGTGACCGTTCTTTATACTCTACTGATCACAAGATGCAGCTATCAAGTCATGCTGGGGTAAGGACGGCTACTGTTGCCAATTCAGGATTAGTGTGGGGGGCCTCCATGCCGCTATGACTGATCTCTTATCACCGGGTTTCACACGGGTTCCTTATACGAAGTCATGGGGGCGCATGTAAAAGGTGCATTCTAGACGTGCAACACGCTACTGAAAGACTGACGCCGCACTCTCAATCTGATCGAGTCCAAGCTTTAACAATGTCATCTTTTTCATCAAGTCGTCATTCTCGTCAAAGACATCATGTCAGTTTCAGGCTGGAGACACCTCTGCGACCTGAGCCGTGTTGGACTCCAGAGGTGGAGGCGGTGACGCATTGGACTTGAGCCTGTCCTTTTCGAACTGAGCAGAGCACATCTCTAGTACTCGGCTCTGGTAGTCTGATGCACGGAATTAGCATATTTCTTCACATCAGTATTTTGGTAGACACTCACAGACTACGCCATTCTCCTTGTTCGGGTTGAGAATGCCCTCGGTGTAGATGCCAATGTTGAGGTTCTGCTGCGTTCTCTCGCAGAGCTCAATGTCTTCCAAGGCGACTGTGCGAGTGAACTTGTAATAATCCTCAAACTCTTCGGAGCCGACAGGTGCAGCATGGTAGTAATCAAACTCCATGACACTGTTGCCAGGCTCCTTCAACGGACAGACGCGCCAGGAGGTCATGCCGCCGCCGTAGATGCTCAGGGTCGAGTTTGGGAACAGGTAAACAAACAGCCCATCGTTCGCCTCGCCAGGACCCGCGAGGTGCTGGGAGTAGTTGTGTTTGTTGACGACCCTGTACGTGGTGGGTTTGTACTTTTTGGAAAACTCGGGGTGAGCATAGGCGCAGTGAAGGCATTCCTGGTATCCGTCGACCATAGCCTTCCAGTTGTAGTTGCCGACATACTTTAGAGGTCGCCGGAGGGGCAGATCAGTGAAGTCGACGTCTTTGATCAGCTCTTCTAGGCCTGGGAAGAATTCTTGGAAGCTGACTGTCTCGTCGGACAAGGTCATGAAGAGCAAACCGCCGGCCGTCAAGTAGCTGCGTATTTCTGAGCCCTGGCAAAAATGTAAGAATATTGACGAGGCAGTTTAGTCAAGGCAAATCATATGAAGCGTACAGAGTCGGAGAAGATCTTGATGGTCTTCCAATCAGCAGAAGAGCGCCGGATAGTGTAGTTGACCTCCGCCAGCTCGCAGCGGTAGTCTTGTTGGGCATTTGGCCATTTGGTGACGGCGCCCAGGAGAATCCAGCTCTTGTGAAGGTTAGAAATTCTTCAGGCCGCGGAACTGAGAAGCTGCAAACCTTGAGGAAGATAGCTCGCCTCTCTAGACCGTAGATGGCCTTGCTGGTATACCATGAGGCAGGGAGTGTTGTCTGGCAAGCCATTTTGAACTTGATCGAAGAGTTGTGGTGACAATGTTGTCTACTAAACGAAACTCTAGTTATCATAGAGATGATGAATATATAATCAATAAATCTAAACGGCCATCGCAACGGGTGCAACTCTTTCCCAGATGCATCATTATCTCGCAGAATCCTTCCAATGCGCTATTCTTGATACAGAAGGGCTGTCCATGGCTCTGCATCTCCAACCATTTTGGGGGGCTCAATCCGGGCATCTGCAGCCAATCAGAACTCTGACCATAAGCCATCCAAATGAGGAAACTCGATCCCAGCTATTCAGAACTCCTCATTGGACATTGTTTCGGCTCATCGACACGCCACGAACGGGAAGCAGCGGAGATCTACGGATAGTCCAACGCCCCGTGACCAGGGGTCCTAGCACCCGTTGGGATCAGACTTCCTACAGAGGGAAGCCGGGCTTCCGGCTCATATGATCTGTAAAGGTATCGTGAACTTGATTAGTGTAGAGTAGCGGTGTTGTCGTCTGGTGCGGTGGGCTTGGCCATTTTGGGTCATGCCAAACGGCGAGAGGTATCATCGAGGCCTGCTGGCTTATAAAGTTTTAGGGGCATGTTTTCAGATTAGTAGACAGGCCATCACCGCTTTTCCCGTCTAGCTCTTCTCTCTCTTCAAAATGTTTGTATTGACCCCTGTTTCCCCTTATGTGCTCTGCGGCGCTGCCTTCGCTTTGGCTGCGTCGTTGTTTTGGTTCTGTAGGATATTCTTCAACTCCACGTCGACGACACTTGCACATGTTCAACTCCTCACCAAGTGGCCCGATCTCCCCCAAGGATGGTGGACAGACCCTGAAAGATTCCAAGCCGAGAAACGTTCTATTTTTAGTCAGGTGAGCTATCATGAATCCCGTCGACGCCTGCTCTGACCTTGACAGACTTGGATTTGCGTAAGCCATCGCAGCCGCTTCGTCAAGGCCGGGGACTACATCGCCTTTGACATTGCAGGCTTCCGTGTCCTCCTCATGCTGGGAAAAGACGGCAACGTACGAGCATTCCACAACATTTGCCGCCATCGTGCTTTTCCCGTGGCCAAGAAGGCGTCAGGATCCTCGACTGTACTCGGCTGTCGATACCACGGATGGAGTTACGATACCAAGGGCCAGCTCACAAAGGCACCCCATTTCGACAATGTCCCGGGTTTTGAAAAGAGCCAAAACGGACTCTTCCCCATCCACACGAAAGTGGATGATGGTGGATTCCTTCACATCAACATGAGCGCAAGTGAAGCAGCTGGAGACGAGATGCCACGTATCAAAAAGACTTCTCAAATTGCCAGCATCAGTCAAAGCTCTCATTTCATTGACAGCTGGGAAGTAAAAGGCAACTTCAACTGGAAAGTGCCAGGTACGTTGTCGACACCCATATGAGAAATGAAGCGAGCTGTGGCAACGTGCTAACCCAGCCTAGCCAACGACACCCAACAGACCTTTCAAGCACCTGCAACAGACAGCATCTCTCGCCTCTTCTCCACCAAAGACGCCGTGTCTACAGGTCAGAAGCGTCTTGGCCCACTGACTACTGTATCTTCAAAGCCTAGTAGTCCACTCTGGTACCAAGTCACATACTCTCCAGACTCTGTCGGACAGACAACGGTACGGTGTGACGTATACTCGACCCAGAAGCCTGATGCACATGCATTTGACAGCAATACGGAAGCTAGTTTGAAGGACCAAATTCAGGCCATGGTGGACCAACACGAAGACACCTACACCAAGCTCACCGGGCCAGACTTTGACGGACTTGGTGGTGGATGTACGTTGATGGAGCATCTGGACAGATATCTCAGCTGACTATGATACAGATGAGCAGGCCAATGTTGCCGCCATGGTCGACGCCCATCTCGAAAAAGAAAAGAGCCAAGGACAAGAGATCAAGCCGGCTGCCATTCAGTCATGCAGAAGCGCAGCGTACATGCAGGCGGAAGGAAGTAAGATCAGCCCCTTTTCCATGTCCGTGTAGCATCATTCTAACTCGGTCCAACAGTCTGCCGAGCAATGGAGTGTGACAGTGAAAAACTAGCTTGGTGATGTTGGTCTGGTCAGTGGGGATTGAGAAAGGCATGCGTCGATGATGGCGCCGGTAGCAAAGTTCAATGCTGTGATACACAAAGTATAGTAGCCAGGCAGTTATAATGATTGTCTATTTTGTGTGACCCTTTCTCCTCCATACCAAGCTTTGGTCAGAGCACGATCGGCGTGAAGCCTCTGATCTGTGATGATCAGCGAGAATGGCTTGTGCATGTGTAACCTGTGAAGTGGTATTGTTGTTTGTTGGCGGCAATGACGTCTCCAAGAGGAGTTGTCGGGCACAATATAAAAGAACACATTGATAAACACATGACGGCATTAAGACCCAATGCTGTAAAACACCGTAACCTTATGGTATTATTGTTGATCATCATGCCGTCTCCGGGTGAGAATGGTATGACAGCTCATCTGTACTTGCAGTTCAGTGGCCTAGAACTGCTCTGAATACCAACAGTGACCCTACACAAGCCTCGGGGTCTGGCATCCCGCAACAATGAACGAATCGCAGGCTTGCGTCCCCCTATTACATCTCGATCCCAGCAGGGACCAGTTCTCGCCAAGCGCCCTTGAGGCCAAACGGTAAGGTTGTGTACCGCCAGCTGATCCCACATTGCATCAATGGCTGCCTGACTGATGCATGTTCCAAGTTTTCTAGCAGTACCCGATGGCTCATAAGGAAGCCTTTCCTTTCTCTCCGACCTGACCGATCAAGGCGGCATATCTTGTACAACAAGAGACGCACCATCTTCCACCATGTCTTAAAAGGCAGTGATTGCGGGGTAAGACAACATGCTCACCGAGAATCAAGTAGGTGTGTAGGTCATGGAGTGACCCGGCTATGACTTTACCAGGCGTGACAACAAGTGTAATCATGCATAATTGTCTCAAAGCTGATCTTGTGTGGCCATGTGTGAGAACTAACAAACTTCTAAATGGCCGTTTACCTCCTTCAAAGACTTGAAACCACGTTGACCTAGCCTGAGATCACATATCAGGCTTCCGATAGACCAGGTTTTCCCCTATAATCCAACGAGTCAACAACTTGAACCATGTGGCTTCTCGCTTCTCGAAGCGACAGCGGTCCAACCGCTGCACAAATTCTCGGCTCCTCTCTCATTCTCCTTGCAGGCTTCCTTTTGCGCTACATAAACCAAGGATACCAGATCAGGAAGCGATTCCAGGCTCTCAAAGCGCAGGGCATTGTAGGTTCCACTCCTTCATAGACTCATCCTTTCATCACTATCGGATTCCTTGCTAACCGACCGCAGCCCATCATGGAGCATTCCCTCATCTTTGGCCACATCAAAATCGTCAGGAAGTTAATGTCGAAGCTCCCCCCTGACGCCTATTTCGACTACTTGCAAACACAGCTCCAGGACAACTGGAGGCATCTATTTCCCCAGTGCACCAAATGCCCACCTGTAGTCTACCTCGACACATGGCCCTTGGCAAACCCGTTCCTCGTCTCTCTCAGCGTAGACGTGTCGTCCCAGTTCATGCAGCAGCATTCCATGCCCAGGTTCCGAGACGCCAAGGATTTCTTCTACCCGCTGACCAAGAACCGAGACATCGTGAGCATGGAAGGAGACGAGTGGAGGATTTGGCGCAAGAGGCTGAATGCTGGCTTTGGTGCTCAGTACATCACCAGCCGCATCCCCGATATTGTGGAGGAAGTTGAAGAATTCGTCAATGTCTTGAAGAGCAGGGCAGGCAGGGGTGAGACATGGGGGCCAATGTTTCTTCTGGAGCGCGCCACGAGAAATCTCACCTTGGATATCAGCGCCCGTTTCTTCTTGTAAGTGCAGACTTTTACTTTCCAGTATGCGTTGACGGGGAGAAGACTCCCAAAATCGGCTCAGCGAGAGGGGTGCTTACCATATAAACAGAAACACACGCCTCTACGGACAAAGAGGGAATTCATCCCGTCTCGCAGTTGCTCTAGAAGACACCCTTTCCAGGCTGATGTACCGTGTCAACATTTTCACCGTTGCAGCATACTACAACCCCTGGCGGCACTTTAAACTCTGGTGGAACTACCGTACACTCACCCAACAGATCGTCCCTCCAATGCAAAGACGTCTATCTGAACTGCAGGCAGATATGACAATTCCAAGAAAGACGCTCATTGATCTGATCGTCCAGGCATTGGAGGAAGAGGCGGCTGAGCAAGCATCCAGTGGAAAGAGACCGCAGGATCTCATAGCGCTTGCACATGACTCACTCGAGGTGGTTGTTGGCCAGCTCAACATGTTTATGCTTGCCGCGTTCGAGACAACTGGCAGCACCATCTCCTGGGTCTTTCGCTTACTATGTCAACATCCCGCAGTCTTGGCCCGGGTGCGTCAAGAACATGATGAAATCCTAGGTCCAGATCCTTGGAGCGCGGCCGATGCCTTGAAGGAGCAGCCACAACTAGCCAACATGCTGCCATACACGCAAGCCGTGGTCCGCGAATCGATGCGGGTGCACACCAACGTTGGTACTATACGTCTTGGCGACCCTGGCTTCTCCCTTACGGCTCCCCCGGGCTCAGATCCCGGTTTCGAGGGAAAGAAGCTGCCAACTGATGGATTTTGTTTGTGGGACGCCGTGTCTGCCATTCATCGGGACCCCGAAATATGGCATAGAGCCGACGAGTTTATACCGGAGAGGTTCCTTGTCACAGACACCAATGATCCTCTTTGCCCGCCGCCCAATACCTGGCGAGGGTTTTCTACTGGCCCCAGGAACTGTATTGGACAGCACCTTGCCTTGGTTGAGGTCAAGTTGGTCATGGCGCTGGTGGTGAGGTGTTTCGACATTGACTGTACGTGGGATGGGTGGGATCGAAGCAGGCAAGTTCCCAGTTTTGACCTGACGGCATGCTGCTAACATATTTCATCCATCAGAGGAAACAAAGGTACAAAGACAGACCCTCCCACAATTTGGGGTGATCGATATTATCAAGTTGGCAGCTATGGACCGCCACGGGTCAAAGAGGGCATGCCTGTGCATGTCAAGGTGCGCTCCCAGGTCTAACTACCGCACTCACACGACACCTTTGGCTTTGATAGCTGAGAATGGTATTTCTGTTGATCATTTCACTTGCCTTGTAATGAAAATGGAGAGACTGCTGTGCTAGGGTGATCCATGTCAAGAATGGCTCAACCGACAGCTGCATGACATCAGCAATTCTAACGGAGCTTCTGAAGCCTCCGGCCTCGGTAGCCTTCAGATTACGACATGGTATTAATAGATGCCTGTGATTGGTACCCAGAGAATAGAGGATGGAGATATCGCGACCGTTGCCATGCCAAGGCGGCAGATAGATTGGACCCAGTAGAGAGATGCACCGACGGACTTCCGTAGACGACCGGACTTTATGAGACTCAAGTCTCAAAGCCCCTCATTTCCTGATGGCTATGGCGCTGTCGGGGGCCATTCACTAGACTCCATGTGGTCTAAATGTAAGGACCGGGCTTCGATTGCGACCAATATATGGACTTTGGCCCCCAATGGCACCCCAATAGTCAGCGCCACAGCGTCCCTCCGGCAATGTCCTCCGTAAATTATAGGAACGCGTATCCTCCAAGCACAAGGCAGACGTTGCTTGTCAAGTCATCTGCTGCCCGATATGCCCGTCTCCGTCACGAAACAGCTCTTGGCCGTCGCCGCCTATTCCACCTCACACGTGGACATCATCGCCGTCGGCTCTGACAATGCTGCGTACCACCAGGGCTGGAACACGTCCAGCTGGCAGGGCGACTGGGACTCGCTAGGCGGCTCTTTCGCTGCTGTCGCGCCCGCCCTCGTCTCCTGGGGGCCTGATCGGCTTGATGCCTTTGCGAGGGACCGCAAGACGGATCATTTGGCGCACAACTCGTGGAATGGAGAGGATTGGGGCAAGACATGGCCCCAGCTGGGATCAAAGACCTTTACGGGCTCCTTTGCCGCTGTTTCCTGGGAAAAGAACCGACTGGACGTCTTTGGGAGAGGGGATAGCGACCGGGCTGTGTATCACCAATGGGTAAGTTTCTCCAACCCTTTTATCACGCATTTCATTAATCATTCTTGCGTGTGAAGTGGGATGGTACGAAATGGACGACTGATTGGGAGAACCTTGGCGGAGTCTTGATATCAGAGCTCGCCGTCACCTCCTGGGAACCAAAGCGCCTTGATCTTTTTGGCATTGGCGGCGATGACAAGCTCTACCACCACTCTTACGATGGTGACAGCTACGGCTGGCAGTCAGACTGGGACAGCCTCGACGGGGGCTTCACCTCTGCGCCGGCGGCTGTATCCTGGGGTCCCGACCGCATCGACGTCTTTGGCCTGGGAACCGACTTTGCCATGTACACGCGCAACTGGGACGGCAGCAAGTGGAGCGAGTACCTGAATCTCGGTGGAAACTGGGTGAGCCCGCCGGCGGTGGTGAGCTGGGGCGCAGGGAGATTGGATCTCTTCGTGATAGGCGAGGACAGCGATCTGTGGCATCTCTCGTTTGAGGATGGTAACGGCTGGCAGTCTCAATGGGACTCTCTCGGGGGTCCCTTTGATAGTCCACCTGTCGCTGTAAGCCGGGACAAGGATAGACTGAGCGTTTTTGCGACAGATTCACGGGGTAGGGTCTGGCATCGCGAATGGGACGGCGACAGCTGGCAGGACTGGGAAGGCCTCGGGGCGCCAGGCGAGTCTGAGAGCGACGAGAGGAACAGGCCAGAGGACAAGGGATCTCCAGATGGTCCCAGTGTGCCGAAGGACGCGAACGGCACGCGAAGTTCTTCGGAAAGCACGGGGAGCCGTACGACGGACAATCCCAAGGAGACTGAGTCGTCGGACTCGGCAGCTCCGAGCAGAGCATACGTAGCCAAGGGCTGCGCTGGGGCTGCTCTTCTTGTCTTTATTCTGAGTGCTTGGGTATAATTCGGGGCTTTGTTTGCGTGTTTAGTACTCCAAAGGGCTGATGGGTCTTTGCTTGAGCAATGGAAGCAGGTTGATGGGAGTGTCGAAACCGTCGGTCTTAGTCTCGACTCTTTGTAATCAGGATCTTATGTAGCGTATAAAGTAGCATTTTGACTTGCCGAACTCGCTTATCCTAACAACGGGTCTGCTGATCATGGGTCTGATAGGCCTGCTCGGACTCTATCGGACTTCAAAATTAGATCGAGCGTTTGGATCCAACGCCGGTAATTTACTTACGCGCTATGTTTGATTGTCTTATGTTAACAGTCGAGCTACTAAGCTCCTCACTGGCCAGTTCGCTCTGATGAAGACGTCTAAGCCTCAAGATCGCCAATGATGATCTAAAGCTGATGGCAACAACATAGAGTGCAGTGGCTGAGCGACAAAGTCGGACTGCAGGCTTCATCCACTTTTCGACATGACCGATTGTGAATTTACTATCTATAGCCCATAGAGGCTTTGTTTAAATCAAGGTAATTGTCGACTAGCCGGGGCTTGTCTCGAAATGCGAGCTTCCATCTCGCAAATCGACTCGATGAAATCATGCAAACATGTTTAAAGGCACCATTGTCCGGGAGTTTATTACTATCTCATACCTAGTGTGGATAGTCTGGAACTCGACTCTGTTTCATAAATCATTACTTATCCGAAATGAAACTCAGCAACCTCCTTTCCACTCTCACATTGGCAACCGGAGCTTCTGCAAGAAAGTCGTTGACTCCTGAACGAGTGGCAGCTGATATCAACTTGGAAGCGTGAGTCTATCTGAGCATCATCTCTATTCAAACCCTAAACCTGTTCTAGCCTACAAGATGTTCTACAGAATTTGTACAAGATTGCCCTCGACAATGACGGTAATAGGGCATTTGGGCTCCCCGGCTATAACGCCTCCCTTGATTTCGTCCTTGCGCGTCTAGGCTGTGGCAACCACTTCGACATAACCGTCCAACCGTTCACACACCTATTTTCTCATACCCGAAACATCTCTTTGACGGGCCCTGACGGAGATGATGTCCAAGTCATCTCGTTGCAGTATAACCACCCCACTCCTCTACCCGAGGGAGTCACCGCCCCCTTGAGTCTCGTTCCTATCGATGATGAGCGTGGCTCCGGCTGCTTTGAGGATCAATGGAGCGGCCTCGATGTGGAGGGGAAAATCGCCTTGATCAAACGTGGTAAATGCCACTTTGCCGACAAGCTCAAGCTTGCCAAAGACAACGGCGCCTCCGCTGCCGTCATTTTCAACGATGATCCCAAGCAGACTGGAGGATCAGCTTCTCTTGGCGCAGAGAACTTTGGAAAGCTTGCGCCTGTTGGAGTCGTCAGTTACGATCAAGGTGCTTCCTGGGTGAAACGTATTAACCAAGGGGAGACCCTGGAGGTTACCCTGTCCGTCGACGTCTTGACCGAGGATCGAGAAACCTGGCAGATCATTGCTGACACGAAGGAGGGTGACGCTGATAACATCATAATGCTCGGCGCTCACCTCGACTCCATCCAAGAAGGTCCCGGCATTAATGATAATGGCAGCGGCGTTGCAGCACTGCTCAGCATCGCCGAATCCTTCAAAAAGTACAGAGGGCTAAAGAATAAGGTCCGTTTCGCCTTTTGGGGCGCAGAAGAGAGTGGCATGATTGGTTCTTTTCACTATGCTTCCAGTCTCTCCAAGGAGGAGGCGAACAAGATCCGATTCTACTTCAACTACGATATGATTGCCTCGCCACAGCCATACTACATAGTGTATGCCGACTCGGATGCACACAAGGCCAGAGCTCGTTTTCTTTTTAAATACTTGAGTGACCAGGGCTACCCTGCAGAGTACACGCAAGTACCACCTTGGATGCTATTGATACGGCTACTGATATGAAATATAGTCCTTTTGGAAGCTCGTCCGACTACATCGGTTTTCTCGAGCTCGGAATCCCCTCGTCCGGCATATTCACCGGCGCAGGAGCTCCCCAAGACGCATGTTACCACACCTCATGCGACGACATTGACAACATCAACAAAGAGGCCTTGGTGGTAAATGCAAAGGCAGCTGGCTTTGCTGCTGCAAACCTTGCTCTGAATATCGACCACGTCCCCAGGCATGAGACAACCAGTGTCAATCCCAAGAGCAAGCGTGGTGTATCGAGAAACATGGCGAGATGGGCGAATGTTGCCAGAGGTGCGGAGAAGGTGCATAGCTGTGGCAGCGAGAGGAGGGTGTTTATGTGAGACGGTGACCCTATTTGAGATCTATAGAAGCAAGGAAACGGGTACATAAACACCTCGGTTTGAGGTACTTGGCCAAACACTCAAATCAACCTTGACTAAGAAGGTCAAGTATCTGTTCTTCAAATTCAGAAAAGCAAAACAGATAACCTGTCTTCCAAGATGAACCGTAGATGTTGCTCACCTATCCACTGACACTCCTTTGACAGGTGGGACGATGACATACAACGATTGCCTACGTGGTTGTCCAGGAGCAAGACCAATGTCGACATGGTTTACTAGTACGAATATAGCACATTGCTCTTTCACACATTCACTATTTCAACTCGTGCATAGCTCAGAGAGACCAAGAAACTAGACTCACCATAACTGCGTTTTCCTAATTCTAGAGTTTGCTGAATATACAGTGTGATGACCATAAGATTGTGCAGTGAACCTAAAGTACTTGGCATTCAATAAAGGCCCCAAGAGCAAGCTGAGATTGTTGAGTCTTGGCCTTTTTCTCTCAACCCACCTCCAGATACTTCCTAGGACATGATCAAACCCGACATATTCTCTTCTTCAAGTCCACAACCGAAATTACCCTCGGTCCCGATTTCCTCATTTTCGCATCTACCCTTTAAGCTTTCACTTCCATCACTTCTCCTCCGAGCCAAGACTTGCACCCAAGACTTCCGCCCACTAAGGACCCAACTCTCCCATAGCCAAGATGCCAATACTCGTTGCCAAGATGCTTATGCCACCCACACCCTGCAGTCAGGCTCGAATCTCGCATGCTCGGGCTTGGAACCTAGATCCTAGGTCGGCTATCTTGCCATTAGCGCTCGGGTCCGAGATCTTCGGACGGAGCTAGGCCTGGGGCGAAAAGTTGTGATGCCTCGTGTCTTTTTATTTTTGCTGGCCCGCATCTGGGACGAGATTGCTCTTGGCTGCATTAAGGAGAGGACAAGAAGAGCTTGCGCAGTGAAAATCCGGGGTAAGTACTAACGGGTGAAGGCCAAGAGACGGAGGTGACTTTGGGGTAGTAGATACAGAGTTCATTAACGGATCACTAGCCAAGACATTCGTTATCTCAGCAATCTCGGAGTTTCGCCGATGTTCGCTGAGGCCCTACTGGACAGTTGCATCAAGAAACGCCATGTAGCTAAACATCAGTTCATTCATCGCTAGAGGATGCCACGGTTGCATGGGACCTGGTTTGGGGTATCAGTTAAATCTGCCAGAACTTTCCGAAGTATTCCGTCTGCCGTGCAAGGGTGCAAAACCTGCTAGCAAGACGTTGCTTTTGCCCATGCTGAGTTGGTGTCTTGGCTTTGTCTAGGGTATCTCGAGAGGAGCCTTGGCTCTTGGGACGTCTTGGCCAACGACATATCCACCAGGCCGCAGTTGCTAGGATCACGGGGGTGGACAAGTCAGATAGGCGGTGGGCTCGCGGTGCGGGCAGGGATTTTCGCATGTCTTGTAAGATCTGCACGGCTGAGAAGGGGCCTCGACCCTGGGGCCTCGCGGACGTTGTGTTTCTTGGCTTCAATCCTCCCCTAGGCATCGGGCTGATCCTAGCATGCCTGCCCAGGCGTCCAGGGGAAGGGAACAGTGGTCAGGTGATTGAAGCCCAGTCTTGGCGAAAGGAGTCGACATGAGCACGCAGTGCCGTCGGCAATCTAAGATGCAAAGTCACGGCTTTGCTTGGCCACTGATCCGATCTGGAGCAGGGATGATGGGATCTGCTCCCGGAAGGCCTCGACCCTCGTGTTGGTTGTACTGATCTCCCATGTGCTACCGTCTCCTGCAATCGGTGTATGTACGGGCTGGATATCCAGCTTCTGAGACGTTCATGTCATGTGAGTGGAGACCTATCAGCGGCTCGGGACATGACCCCGGACGTCTTGTTGGTTAAAATGACTACAAGTGGGCTCTTGTAGTTAATGCAGGAAGAGGAAAAAAGCAGACATTGGGTATCGATCGAGTGGCTGGGACGTTTGAGGGGGGAAAATGTCAAAATGTGTAAATTTAAGAGCGGGGTCCCGGCCCGATGCAATGCATCCATCATGGGAAGATCCTCGTCGATTCTCGTTTGGCGCTTGTTTTGAGGAGGAGACAACAAGAGCCAGAGACTTGCAGAGAGATGGAACGAATCCGCGTGAGCCAACGTTACGTGCCGTTCTGTCCAACGATGGAATCTGCACTCTTTGCGGAAAATACCCCCATGACTACCAGCTCAGAGAAAACAACTGTGTCATCTTGCATCAAAGATTCCTCCTCAACCGGTTTCTTGGCCCACCTCGAGGTTCTACTTCACCTCAACCAACAGGTCGGCATCCAATGGCGCCAAAGCTTGGCGGACAAGGTCAGCGGGCGCTGGTGTTGTTGTTTCTCCACCATCGCTCTGACTAAGAGTTGCTCTTTTGACAATTCGAGCGTGAGTGTGTGTGAAGATCACCGCAATAGTATGCCTGAATACTCGCAACTGTGTTGGCCCGTCTATCGCGGAAGCCGCGAGAGAAAAAACAGTTTTCCCCGAGGGATAGGGATGAACGAGTCATTCCACATGCTCTAGTTTCACAGACATGACTGTTCCATGTCTCGACTGCTCTGTAAGCAGTCTCTCGTGCAAGGTCACGAGGACAGAAATCTTGTCCCCGGACTGCGGCTGGGGGACGTGGGGTCCGGGGTAGCAGCAAGCCACATGTCGATACCACCCAGTGAGACCAGGTGTTACGTGATCGCAGGGATAGTGTTGAGATTAGCAAAGTTCTAGATGGCTTTGTCTGTGGAGGAAACTCCGAGATAACCCGAAGTACTAGTTGAGGCCCCCTTGCTGGGTTGCTCTGGTTGAGTCTTCTCTCAAGGATGAGCTATCCAGAGGCTGGTTTCAGTCATGCTGTGGCGTAAAAACGTGCTGGAGTTGTAGGGCCAATACGTCCCGTGACTGGGTAAAATACTTCTCCTCAGTCCCTCATGCTGCACTGAGAGATGGATACGTGTATCTACTGCACATTAAGAGAGACGGAATGCAAGCTGCCGTGGGTAATCTGCACGCCTGCTAGCCTCAACACAAGTTCAAACATTATTGAGCAGTCGTTCGGCCTGTGAGCAAAGAGCACAATGGCTTGCATAACAGCCCCGCCATGTGTTACTGTACTGGTCCGTGAATGGTCGGCTTGCTCGTCCGAAGCACACCGAGCAGTCACAAACCCCGGGGCCGTGCATAACCTCCGCCTCCGGGCGCCGGAGTTCCCCTCCACTCCCCTGCCTCGGCTCTTCTCGCGCTTCGGAGGAGGAAGCCCGCCCCACTTTTCACCTGCGGGCCAAGCTGTTGCCTTTTGGGCGGGACGGGGGCTGAGAGGAAAGTGGGCCCCGCGGCGGAGCACGTGACTCGTACGATTTCGACGCCCGGTGCTAGCGGAGGTGGGGCAAGGGGGCGGAG